>LUCH01003231.1:50870-71923 GCA_013368495.1 Paragonimus heterotremus | reverse complement strand
TCTGCTCTATCTCGTACATATGCGATTGTACAGTTCCACTCGGTTCAATTCTCCTAAGGATTACGTCTTCACAATTGCGAACACAATTTCACTGAACACTACTTTGAACCCTTGTGGTCCTAGGCAATACAAGATGACAATTTGAGGTGGATCTTGTCCATGCAATTCAATGGGGTGAAAACAAGCAATAACTCATCTAACTACCAACTCCCCGTCACAAGGGATGTTCATAGGTCCGGTGGCCGAGTGAGTAAGAACATCCTCGAACCTTCACTATTAATTCAAACCATGTTCAGCGGATTCACTGAAGACAGCAAATATAACCTAAATGAGAAGTCTTGATCAAGGGGTTATTGATTGTATACAACAGAATGATTCTGTTCATCCTCCTTTCAAAATAATCGGACAGGCTGAACACTACATACAACGTTGTGGTTGAGCGTTTGGATTTGATTATTCAATCATGCTCATTGTGAGTTTACTGGAGTTGTCGTTAACATGCCATTCTCAAAAACACGAGGATCAGAGTGTAAACTTCGATGCAGACGAGGATGTGCACTACTGATGAGCCCTAATAAGCGCGAAACTCGAGTCAAGTACTTTTTTCGTAGTGAGTTAACCGAAAAGCATATGCGAAGGATGCGATCAAGTGTCAGTGTTGTTAGACTTTGGAATAAAAGCATTGTCTAATAAAGGGAAAGGTAATTGATTCGATCTCCCATTCAGACTACCTGATGAATCCAAACAAGAACTAATCCAGTTGAGGTATCGGTTACAAGGTGAACATCAAGAAGCAGTACAATTCCTCCAATTACTTTTTCTCCTGAGTTGTTAACCGTTTCAATTGCAAGTATAAAAACAGTTTCATAAACAGAACAAATCGAAAGCTCTTCCAACGAGTGGTAGAAATGGTTGAACCAAGGGATAAAATAATAACCTCAGACTGGCAAACCAAGTACTCAAAACCCCGCAGAATTGATTAAAAAAACGCCTTATGATACCTGACGACTACATTCTGACCCTTTTAGTTCATTTGTGATAGTGACACGTGATCGGAATCCGAATTTACTGCCCTTCTGTGCTAATCGAAAAATCGTCAACCGCCGTTTTGCGCAAACAATGGTTGTGGCTACCCAGTGGGTTGCTTTAGTCTCCAGCGTATAATAATTGACATACGTACACACATGCCTTCCAGCGATTTTCAGCGATTAGTGCATGGGTTCGAGACATGAGGTTCAAAGTACCCGGATCCAATCGATTCGTTCGCTGTTCGGTGACTAGCTGGTGTCTGCTGTCCTGAAAAACAGTCACTGGAAACAAGGTGTAGCACCGCTTTCGCAGATTTAAGCGACTACCAAGAGCACAGTAAGAATACCAGCCTATGTTTTAAGTAGCGGAGAGTCTAGCAATTCTTTAAAGTGACATGTAGTAGTGCAGCTGACTACCTCAGAAGAAAGGCTGTTCCACTTGTAAATTTGTTGATCCACGAACTGAGAAATTTCGTCCCCATCGTTTGCATTCTCTAGTTTTCCCACCAACCTGACACTCGTTCCCACTACCTCATTCACCCCCTTTTGTTTTACTGAACCAATGTGTCATTAGGTGTCTGCCGCGCGAGTGGCCATTCTTGTCCTGGTCCGTTGGCTTGACGGTTCACCTTTGACCTTGTTGGTCCTGTGGAGAAACTGTTGATTTTGCTGGACGAGATTATCGCCGCGAATGATTGAGGTTTATTGTTTGTAATTACAAATGCATTTCTTTAATAGTACCGTAGAAATTGTTGGATCAAATCTTGTGTAACTCAACGATCAGATGTGAATCGTTGCACCACTAGTTAACGATCCTATAAGAAAAGAACTGATTCCAGATAAAGGTTCGGGAACAGAGGTTATAAAGCTTCCTGACATGTTCTCGTTGGCCACCATCATTCACTAGAATAAAGAACTGTTGTACGAATCATGCCCTGAAGAAGTGTTTGAGAATGTAGTCACCGCTGGATCCTCGAAGTTCGAGTGGATACAGATTAAGAATTTCAAATCGACACTCGCACACGACATCTCTTGTGCCCATGACTAGTTTGGTAGCTAAGCGCGCTGGACGGGCTCAACAGCTAGTATATCCTTCTTCAGGCTGGAATACACGATCTGATCAACATATTGGAGGAGCAGTCTTATATAAACCCTGGAAACCGTTTGAAATGTTTTCTTATCTATGCGGGGGAAAGTGCGCTTAGTCATCCTAAGAGTGG
Source organism: Paragonimus heterotremus (assembly GCA_013368495.1). Taxonomy (NCBI): domain Eukaryota; kingdom Metazoa; phylum Platyhelminthes; class Trematoda; order Plagiorchiida; family Troglotrematidae; genus Paragonimus; species Paragonimus heterotremus. Next base: position 69,675 of record LUCH01003231.1, on the reverse strand, counting down.
TAAATCTGTTTTTGTAGTCATTCCGTACTGAGCGATTTTCATTATATCTATTGTGCTGGACGCACTATGAATCATGAAGGCGTTGTCAGAGTCCCCACTGAGCGAGGTGTGTGCGCACTTACTGCCATTCAGTGGGAGATTCCAACCTTGGGACCAGCACTTAATCCCTTCGAAATCCCTAACATTCCAAATGTTTACGTCATCAGCTTAGAGAAGACCGTTGCTGGATATGTTGTCCAGAAGCTCGCTGATGTAACTATGAAACAAAAGAGAACCTAGAACTGACTCTTTAGAAACTTCAGCTGGAATTGAAGAGGGAGACGAAATATCTGATCCGGTCTTAACTCTAAAAGTTCTACCCTCAAGAAAGGAGGCAATTCCGTAAAAAACTCGCTTTGGATACCTTACTTTAAGAGTCGCTGGCAGTTTGAATGTTACAACAGCGAAACGACTACCTTAATATAAGTCAACACAGGTGTCTTATAAATTGTTATTCTACCCCACTTTTTAAAATTTCCATTATGTTTTCTTCGGTTGAAGACTCCGATCATCGCCCAAGTTGACCTCATGTGGTTCGTCATCCGAGGCTCCTGAGTTGGGTTGCTGAGTTCCGATCACGCAAATGTGGTTATACACCTCATTGTTGATACCACTACGCTCTTTCCTCTGTCGTGAAATCCAAAGTAATCAATGTTTTTCTTTTCATAAAACTTGTGAAGTCAGCTACATTGATAATTCGGTTCAGCACTTCTTAAATCTGTCTATCCCCGGTGTTTTTTCATTGTGATTAGAACATGATAATCGGTAACAAGAATCTTGTTCAACTTCAACAACTCGGTTATTCCCTCTTCTACTATCCATGCTTGGAAGATGAGGTTTGTACGTACAAACAAAAATTCTTTTCCTACAAACCATGTTTTTTTAAATAGATTTTAGTCCTTCCGATTTTCGAATTATGTGATTAGAGTTCTGCTAAACAGACAAGAACAAATGTTTTGTTTTATTGCGTATTCAGTTCATAGAATTGCAATTCTACTGTTTCACCACTTATGTCGAACAAACATTTCACGCAGACCCAAATGTTGAATTCTCTATGATCGGTGATTTTAACGTTCAGTTTGCAGAATGCGTCCAATCTTCATCTGAAACCGGAAAATCTTCAAGATATGCAGGACAGTTTTCTGTTACTATCGATCTCTCCCAATCTGTCATATTTCTTGAGACGATTTCTGATCAAGGAGTCAACAGTCCATTAACTCATTCTTTACATATTGTACTCATAAATCAACCTTTCCAACTGGTTCTAGCAGACAATATTCTCCTAATATGGATTTACTTCGTTATTGCCCTTAAGGTTGTTAACTTTCCTCTTGTACTGTTTTAGCTCTACTCCGTGATGAGGGAGAACGAAAAGCATGACATTTTGCTGCAGCTCCCTGATAATGTTGTGTCCCTCTGTATCCCTTCTCATCACATACAACATTAACAAAGTCCTTCCTGGTGAAATGCATTTATATACTCCCACAACTATCAACTCGGTGAGATGTCTGCTCTCAAATGACCCAAACACTGTTGCCCATGTTAGGTACAACAGACGAACCTGTAGTATAAACTAAGGGAAGTTCAACCCACTTCTTTCACTAGTAAAGACGTTATTACAACTCGTAACGGCTTTTGTGCCACTATTGACGCGCCTAAGGGACGCTTAGTCAACTGAAAGACACTTGAAATATCAGGTATTGTCTGTAGTGGCAGGTCATCCTAAGGGGTGGGTAACATCGTTTCGCAAGAATTTTTCGACCGCCTCTTTTTCTTCTATTTGAAAGAAGATTATATCAATCACTCCTTTATATTTTTTATTTATCGAAATTATAAAGGAGTATTCGGCTGTCTATTTGCTGCCAATTCCATGTTCTCATATACCCAAACTAACCATAACAGTGTGTTTTCCAAATTCACTACTCACTAATTTGTTAAGTCCTAAGCATTATAGTGCCTATAATAAATTATACTTTTGAAAATTACATTCCTCTATACATTTCTAAAGATTTTGGTTTTTTACCTGCTTCTGTTTTAGTTAGGCTATCCATTTTGTAATATCCGTCTCGGGGCTAAAAACACAACCTGCTGCGTGCCTTGCTAGCTCAACCTGTTTTCTCTGTACATTCTGTTTCCCAGAGTAGATACCAATACACAGGGGGTCAAAGCGCTGTCTTGATTTTCGCTGTCGTTCAATTTTCAATAGTGATAACTGATTAGGTATTATTCTTCTGGATTGTCCCAACATCGTCGACAAACCTTTAGACCAAGACGGTATTGCTGTGAGTTTTTTCGGCCCAAACCCATGAATTAACGCTTATTTGACCATCATTATTCCGCTAATCGTTTGCCTCAAATGTACTTTCATCACTTTAGAAAGTATTTTATGTTTTGTCTTTCTCACATACCTTAAGCAATCAGGTCAAAACAACCAACGTCCAGTATTTCTCAAGCCAATTTACTTGAACTTTGTAAAGTCTTCTTTTCAGTATGCATATGTTAAACCATCAGGTGACTAACGAACACCTTAGCGATCATCAGTGTGAGCTTCGGTGTCGAACCCTGGCTGGCGACCTTCCTACGGTTTTCACGTTTGATCATCTGCCTCAAAGTCCTTCTGGAAAATTCAGAGTATCTCTCTCGGTAGATTGAAGACCTTCGGCTGATTTTGGCATGAGGCTTGCTAGCAAAGTTACCTGTGTACAGATTTTCTATGAAATTGATCCATTGAATCGGCTTCTTTCTAAAGAACTGTTCCGGCTCAGTTCGTATAAGTTCTATCACGTCATCCCAGGAAACTGCGAATGTTCGCTTCCACCGCAGTTCGATTTTCGCCACCACTCCCTTTTTTTACTGTTAAACAATAGTATTTTTCCTTTTTCCTGTCCCATATACGTCTTCGGAGACGACTGTTACACCGCCTACCCCAACTATCGTCCCGTATCCTCACACCTGTAGTGGTAAAGTCGAGTTACTGAATAGACTAGGTAAATGCAAGTGTAATTCACTAGACTATCGGTGATAACGAAATGAACGAATGAGAAAAAACAAATAAAAAGTTCCAACAAGTTATGTTAATCAAAAAGATTTGGCTCTTAGGAAAGTGTTCGAGATGACCGCCACAATATTCCAAATTACCAGTATCCGGAAGTGGGTGATATCACAGAGTTGCCATGGAATGTCGAAGCGCGATCTGGGATGCAACGATATTCGTGGTACAACGAAACTAAAAAATTGGATGATAGATCCGCGTAGTATCGTCAAACGACTGCGCAACGGCGAGAAGAGCAGACCGACGTGCACAGAATTTGTATTGTATTACAAGGTCACTTTTATCAATCTAAGCAGCACGCAAAGATTATACAAAAGGTTGTTGTACAGAAATGAAACATCGTTTGCAAACAAAAATAAAGAAATCTCTACACACCTATCATCAACTCATGCACTGACCAACATCACCATGGATACTAACTTAACAAAACATTTTAGCATCGAGTTCTTCAAAAGCAGTCATCTTCCACATTTCTAGATCAGTCCATATGTGTCTTTCTTTTTGGATTTCTACACTGCACATTCCTGATAATTCAGGTTTTCACACCGTAGATGCAACTCTGTTGAAGTTGTCACTTTCCTACAATTTATCTGGTTCCTTCTGCGTCTAACTGTTCGCCATTCACAATCATTGTAACAGCTTGTTTTTTTTAATAGACCGGCTTTTGTTTCACTTCTTTTCAGTTATATTTTTATCTATAATTCTCAAATTCATCTCATTCACTTACCATCAGTTCGTCTATTTCGGCTAGGGGACCTGAAACATGTCTTTCTTTTGAACTAAATTGAAGACAAAACTGTGGGTCTCATTAACGTCGATAACGCAACGCTTATTTTTCAAATTTTATCCGGTTACAGAAATTCTGCGCCTCTCTATTATTTCTGTATAAAAAGTGATTTTTTTTATTTTCTAGATGTACTGTATTGCCTGTTCATTTTAATTGGTCTACTTGTCAACGCACGATGAGTTCTTCTCATCAGGTATTATTGTTATGCTTTCTTACAGAAATCTTTTCTTCTTTGTTCACTTCGACAACGGCAATTTGGTGAGATTCTCTCCTTCTTAAAGTTCTTCTACTATTCTGTAATGATGAAAATTCTAAAATCCGGATTAGCAAACTGTTCGCCATTGATCATTTTCGTTTTTGTACTCTTCGGATTTTGGATATAACTTTTTCTATAAACTCATGTTTATTTAACAGACGAGAACAAATTTTCGATGAAATGTTTTTTTAAAGGATGTACCACACCAGTCACAATTAGACTGCAGTTTGCTATCCGTTTTACCTAATATTTTAAGTTGGCTTTCATCTAGAAATCCATTTAATGTTCTAGACATGCGTCAGGATATAAATACGAGCCATCGACTCAATGACTTCTGTTTCATCACATGACTGGAGCAAAACTACTCTCATGTGATTATGTAAAATACGTGACTCTAATTCTCGTTTATGATGTCACTTTAGCCGTAGTAACTAGTAAAGTTAGATGCCCGAAATCAGTGTAAATCGATTACAGCTTTTACTAAACTGATCAGAAGTTAGTGATAAAATTACTGTACCAGTGTATTCATTCATGTAAAGTTGTACTGCTAGCCCGTTGTTAGTGTAGGCATTATTGCAGAAGAATGATACATTATTGAAGTCGATGACCTATCTAAAACTAACACCGCTTAACAGTAGGAAATCACATTTCAACAAAACATCAGACAACTTTCGAAAAATTCACAGACAAAATATTTTACCATAGATTGAACACAATTGATCTCAGCTGTCACATTCCCGTCGACTCTCCAGTCGGCCCCTTTCGAAAAGAAGCGCTAGACTCGAGTTTCGCTCTTGTTAGAGCTCGTCAGTAGTGCATATCCTCGTCACGACTAGGACTAGAACTTCGACCACGTTTTCATGAGGCAACCGTGTTTACCACTGCGCCAATGACTTCACATTGGGCAAGAGCAAATTACCTTTTGTGAACACAACCACTTTCTGATGCACAAGCTCATGGCTTCCTAGGTTCCTACAAGAGGGAATTTTTTTGTTTGTGTTTCCTCTTTTTTGTTTTGGTAAGGTTGGAATTGTGTGAAACTGTTTACTGAGGTGAAGAACATGCGAAAAGCAGTAAACGAAAGTAAACCTTGATGAATCTGCTAACATGCAGTCTTTTTATCAGCGAACACTGAAACACACCGAATCAACGTTCTGTCAAATATATACAGTTAAGACCTTGTACACGTGGACTAGAAGGATGACCACAAAATTTGTAGTATAAGATGTTTTCCATGTCAACGACACTGGTCAGTTTTGCGTGTGCAGATGGCGCTGAGTGAATCTGGTTGCACGATTACCGCGCGAAAGTTCCGGAAGTATGGGCCCGACAACAAAATCCGATTTCCGAACCAAAGGGCTCAGCCTAATTAACAATCATGGCTTCAGCGCGCCCGACACGTCTGAGTATTTGATTCTTGTTTTCTATTCGCATAGGGGACTGACAGGCCTGTTAAGTGAGTCGGGTGGATGAACGGGCACAACATATCGCTGAAACCACAATCAGTCGAGCCGTTTGGCCCCATCGTCTCAGTGCTTTGTTCACCACAATCCACGACTGATAATACCTGACTGTTCACACCCGTTTCAACGCTTGAAGGGCAACGCTGGTCTGACAACCAGCGTGCATCGGTGAGTGAAACAGATGAAGTAAAGACACTATACTTCCCTAATGGATTGCGTTATCATGATAAATATTTCACTAAATGGTAAATAATAAACATCGGCATTCAAGAACAAAACATATTTACAAATTACTAAAGGATTAATCAAAACTAACTGTGGAGGTTGTACGGGTGAATATCGATATTTTCATCTCACGGAGGGCACTTCAGACATGTGGGCTGTGAAATGACTGGTATATCCGGTGTCTATCTGCCTGACTTTCTATGTTGAGGTATGTTGGGTCAGACTTACGTCATTTCAGTTTGTCGGACAATGGCTGCTCGCGGTTTGTTCTGGGCGAATTATCATGCCGGACCCCCCGCACAATCCTGGAACACGAATACGAGAACGACATGTTGATAATCTGGCAACTGAACAGCACACTGAACCGGTTTTTATTTATGCGGTCTATGGAGAAAATGTGAGGGAGTTTAATACAAAGCATGTGGGTGCGCGACCGTTTAATTGTAAATCAGTTCGAAGGCTGATGAAAACGTTTGTTGCAACAGGTAGTGTTCATGACCTGTGGTCGACCGCGTATATCGGCAGACGATCAATCTGCCAATGATGCTCTTTGACGTGTAAAAAGCCGTCCATCTCTATTCTTGCCCTAGTCTGCAAATGACTATGACAATAGGGGTTTAACCTGTAACGCTTTTATCGAAAAAAAGACAGGCCCGATAATCCGTGTTCCAACAAGCCCCACGCCAAGGCATATGCTTGGGGCTCTGTTGTCATCGGATTGGAGTAAACCAATGACGATTATTGGGTTGCGAACAGTGGGGCTTCCACACGAATCCATTCAGTAAATACTGTCCAATATATGTCTCTTTCTGATAAACACTGTGTGCAAAATGATTCAAGTCAACCCGCATGAAACAACCGGAGCTCTTGTAATCAGACCCCACGGTATCGTCAATAATTGTATATTTGACTATTCTGTGTACAGCAGACTCTGAAGTGTTGTATTTTTGGGAGCCGACGGACCTATTTTCGGGGACAGCTTTTTACTCATCATTGAGCATCGCTGGCAGAACAGTCATCTGTTTATGTGTGCGGCCGACCACTTCTTTACATATGATGAAAGCTGCCCGTTGTAACGAGCTTTTTCAGCGGCCTTCAAACCGTTTTACAGGAATGTTGATTATGGTAAACCCTCTGGTTTGGACTCCGGTGTTTGTAGTCAGGTCCACAATTACGGGACCTATTGTATTTGGTTGACTTACCTATTTGTTGTTATGTACGGTTTGCGCAAAGTTTGTTACTTTTGCGTCAACTGCTGTTGAGACTTAGCCGAAATGTTAACATCTCAAGACGTATCTCTTCTCTCACGTAACTGTAGACCAAGTGACATCCTTGAAACTCTCAACCGATTTATCCGTGACCATAGAGCTGAGTACTTTGTTCCAATGTGGATAGACCGTAACTGTGACGCAGTTTTATCTACAACATAACCTGTCCATTAGGTAAATCTGTTTCAGCGAATAACTACTTGGACGTTCATCTTTGTTCAGTGGGAGTAAATGCACCAGCAGATGACTTGAGGTGTAATTTGTGTTAAAGTGAGAAGTTGGTCTCCTGTAAGATGTCCGAAATTCACTAGAAAATTACTTAACTCATTTGGTCCCCTCAATCTCACAATATTTTACTGACCTGTTTCTGAACAGCTTAAAAAGTGTTAGCAGTTTTTAACAAGGCGACAAAGTGTTTGTATGGTCGTTTTCAAATGTGAGTGGGTGAGGTAGAGGTTGGCCTAATGAGGAAGTCTCTAAGGTAGGGGGTTTCATAACTGCTTCTTAATGACTTGATTATCACAATGTAAACTGAATTTGTCAATCAGATGTTCGCTCTGACTATCCCGCATTTTCTCACCTTCATGTTGGACAATTAGAATAACAGATGGGTAGTCGCGATTTGGTTGATTTTAACTTGTACATCACTCACATTTGATCGTAACCTTCGCATTCGGATAGGCTTTTCAGCCACCCTTTTTCAAAAGAAGCATTAGACACGAGTTTCGCTGTTGTTAGAGCTGGTCAGTAATTCATATCTTTGCCACGGGTGACTTTAGAACTTCGACCACAATTTCACGGGGCAACTGTATTGACCTTGTATTAGGCACCATTGAATTACCACACCTAAACGCTCAACCACTTTCGCTTTTGAGCAGTGAAGCAAAAACTGAAATCTTTACCAAAGCGCTTTCAGGTCTTGGCGGTTAGTTTGTTCTTGAACTGATTGAGTTTGTCAGAGCCGTTCATTTGAACTTGTCTGTTGACCGAATATATCACTAGTCTCGGCTGAGTTGAAAACAAGAGCAGTAAGGCATTTGCAGTCATTTATTCTGAACACTTCTCGTTTCATAGCTATTCTTTATATCGAACGTGAAACTTGTCAGCAGCTTCCTCTGCAGGTTACGGTTTATTTGATAAATGGATTAAGAATAACACAACTTGATGAGCAAGTTATAATACTCTACTTTTCAGCCACCTCGGGTGGTCTTCCTCAAGAGTGTTGTGTTATTCTCAAATCATTTGTCAAAAACATGTTAAACATGACGCACAAACTGCTTGACTCCGTTTGCACTAAATTTGGTGTGGATATCTTTCTACAACTTTTTTCGTTTCCTTGTATCGTAGTTCTAGTGGAATTAAACTTCGCGTGATAGTCAGTTTTCAAACATACTTCTATCTGTTGTGCAGACGTTTGATAAACCATACTGTACAGATAAACCACTGATCGGAATGTCTTTGTAAAACATAAAGGTTTTACAAAGCCGATGCGGGCCGCTTGTCGTGTTATTGTGAGGGTGTGTATAATTTGGCAGATAGTATAAAAGTGTGACAACGAAAGGACAAAACACTAACGTTTTGTGAACTTTGTGAAACTGGAAATAACCAACTTGATGCACATACACGAGGTTAAACATCAGACTGCGGTGAGTACTTTGAATTAGTCTGTCACACTAATACATGAGAAGATATTTTCTGTAAGCTCAGACAAGCGGTGTGACCTTCTACTTGGCAGACTAGGATTAGATTAGTCCTCGATAATGATCGCTCAATAATTTGACCACGGTTTTAACCGCGGCCCTAACATCTGATCAGTAAGTGTAGAAATGTAACTGACAGTGTGGTCCAGATTGTCAATAAATCCTTACCTGGTAAGTTGACGTCACTTTGATGACTGTGTGCACACAATTTCACTTGAATAATCATCTGATTGACTTTGTTTATTCAGTCAGCCCAAAGGTGCCATTTGATTGAAGCTATACCAGACACTCAGCAGATATACGTGTGATGAAGTCTACCTAATCAGTGAGCAGACATCGTCATTCGTGAAGTACTACTCTTAGTTCTGTTTGCTCTCATGTGTGCTCATAGATGGTGCAGCGTGCGCAGAGTTGATAGTTTGGAAGTTGGTCTTCAGTGTTACTTATTCCTCCTGAGGTGTAATCACGTAACTATAACTCCGTGCTAAATTATGCTCAGATTCATATTTTCATCGAACATCAACATACAGACGTATGGTAACGACTGTGTCCAAAAACGTTTTCGAAGTATCTGATTATTCTTGCCTTGAGGTGTAATTTGTTTCATGGATGTTGTTGACACTGTGTGAAACTAAACAAACACATCCGGTAAACTGCTGGCCCATTTGATGATATTTTATAACGCTAAAGTAGGTTAGCGCTTTAATACTGGACGCCGGTACTAAAAAAACGCTGGGGGACATTTTAGGGTAACAAGTCAAGGATACACATATTTTGAATTCAGTGAAATATATCAAGACCGGTTTGCTGCAGGACTAAACTCTGCGGCCGGTAGATCAAAGCACAACCAAAGCGACCAAGACATTATTGAATGATATCTGCCCCACAAATGAGAAATTATAAGTAGCAATTTATGACAAACCAAAATATTTGGGCTTTCATGGTGGTTTCATAAGTCAGCTGGTAGACCATTTGTCTCGTCTGGGCATATTGTGTCTATTGCTGGTTCGAGTCCAACCGAACTCCAAGTTTTTCGCAATTGGGTCTTTTCTAAAACCAAAAGCAGTAAACCGAGCTGAACCAGACAGAAGTGCGCACCACTTCTGTCAGTGGAAGCCCCTTGCTGTGAGGTGGAATTGTTGGTTAAAAGCGAGATTACCATATTGTTAGCATATTTGTCCTCTGTATTCTATAAAAAATCTTGTTCTACGGAGTTAGTAAACCTGTGGTGAAGTCAGTAGAATTTGCGCTTTAGTTGTTTGACTTTGTGTGACACAGAATTTGATGGTGTATGCTACTCAGCAGAATGGGTGAATACTGAGGCGGAAACAGTGGCTCAGAATACAAGATCAGCAAAAATGTGTTGTAGCCTTTCATGTTATTGAAACCAAATGAGACAAGGGGATGGAATTCACGAATGCATATTGTCGCCCCATTTCTAATTTGTGTCGTGCGTCAAACTACTGCTCTCATTAATCCTACGCCAATCATCTAGCGTTAGAGCAAAGGTTTTTTTGTTCAGAAAATCAACACGGGTTAGGTGTTCAAACAGGACATGGAACAAAAACTCATCTGCATATGGCAATCGTCCCCGAAGGTGTCGACTACCACAGAAGCTAAGCCTTAGCTTCTTTGTGTAGCCAGAATTATTCCATTGCATACTGCAGTGTCTTGTTGGTATGATAGTTCTTCACTTGTTTTTCCAGTGGCTACTTTCGTGGCAAATCCCTGCTGTTGCCCAACTACTGAATAGTGGTGGTGTGAGTAGCATGGGGAAACCGTTCGTCCTCATCACTAGTTTTAACTCCCAGAATGTGTATATTTTGCACACTTCAGACATGGTTGCGTGCGGTTGACTTTGAGATCCTGCCTACGTCTTATTTTCAGGTTCACTATTCAATTCCATGCCACAATGCCATGCTTAGCAGCACAAAGATTTGATCCAGTTTTGCATTATGAATGTAGGAAAGTACACCTTGAGTGATTTGAAAGAACAGAGTTGGACAATGCCAATAGCTACTATCCACCATGTCCCAACGGAAAAGTATTAGTTTCGTAGTAAGTAGGGTGTATGTGGCTTGGACGACTATAAATCATTAGTGTCGATAGCATCACGGTACGGCCAATCAGCAATGGATGAAATCTGTACCTCACGAAGCCCACATTTTTTCGAGGTACACCGATAAAATATTGTTTTCATCTCTATGATTCATCCATAATCAATATCCTGTTTGCTTATTATAAAGGGTGCTATCTCAATTCAGTCTTAGCAATCGTCATTAAGCCTGAGACTGATGTGTTGAGAAGCTGCTCTGATATATTAGCGTCATGGGACTACATCTCATATGCTGTATCGTACTTCAAAGAATTACAAGTAAACACAATGTTTAACAGTGTTCTACACAAGACAGCGACAAGCAAAGTCGCTTTCGTTAATCCAGATTGAAGGAGCCGCTACGATTGTTAGAAGTCTATTCTATTGTTCAATGTTCCAAGTATATGACACAGTTGACGACTACACAGGAAGCTTCCAAATGTCCACTTTAGGACTGAACTCAATTCACTTTGTTGTAAGGATGGTGCCGTTTAGCAACAGCCTACTTCTAGAAGTGGCAGTTAAGCTAGTCGGTGACTGCATGACATAATTTGTATTCCCCGCCACGTGTTGTATGAGAGGTTCGACTTCACCAGATTGTGACCTAATCTTATGTTGCTATCTCGTGCTACACGTATGACGATCGATAGGCCGCTCTGGTTAGAATAATGACGAGTTGGAATGAGTTAGGGAAAGATCACGTACACTTTTGCTCATCTATCGAACGAATCACAAAATTATAGCTAATATTTCTTGTGGTCCAGAACAAACCCTACCACTTGGGTCTGTGTCTGTATTTGAACACATACGTCTGGCGGAAACTCGAACGACTATTATGCTGACTATCATGTAGTATGAGGAATATCACTCGTTTGACTGCAACCATCCAGTTTTGTTCTGCAAACGAAATGGCGGTTTTTGTAAACGACTGCTCAAGAAGAGAATGTCCGGCGATTGATTTGATGCCACACCGAATCAGCAGCCCAACGGTTTGTTGTAACACGTGCACTAAAAATATTGTTTGCGGCATTATACAAACAGTTAGCAGCTAGATATTGGGATTTCATGAACTAATGGAGTATAGGATGTAGGACACCACATCAAACTTCAGGTCACCTTTGCTTCTTAGTTAATATGATTTCGACCAAAACACTCATAAGAAAGTTCATCCGAGGTGATCGAAAAATTGACTATTACTAATTGCTAGTAATGTTGTCCTTTGCAATCCTTTAATTAAAAGTACGTTGAGCCGGACGCCCAAATTGTCTAAATCCGTTCGTACTACATTCCGTAGGAAGTGCAGTTTGGCGTAAGGTGGTTTTGTATACATACAGAAAGTGGACATTGACAACCGTTGCAACTGTGACGTCCTGGGATCAACGGCATATAAAAATGAGTGTTTGTTTGTGATGTTGGTTTTTCGGATAAACATTCCTTACGACATCCGCGTTTTTGGCTCACAACAGCAGCATGCTTCAATTTAGGGGTATCTTTGGGCCAACAAGGCGATTCACTAAAGCTTAAATATGCGTTTACCTTAAAGATATTAGGTGGACTCTTTTCCACTCCAGTTAGTGTTAGTCAGTGCCCAGTTTCATTTGAAACGACTTGTTCCCCTAACAAATTTTACAATGCAAACAATAGACATAAGTTTTATGGAGTTACCTGACATAGTATTTCATGCAGTTGTAACCTAAATATGAGTGGCGTTGACAGAATAAAACAGACAGACTAGGTTAAAAGATGAAACTACCTTAGATTTGTGTTATCACATTTGAATGAAACATATGGACTCTTGCGATAAAGTTGCAACCAAAGTTCTTCCTGAGGATCCCCATCTGTATTTAGATTTATCGCGTTGCATATCAAATGTGTCCTTTCGACGTTTGTTTAACCCACTCCATCGCCGAAATTCAAAATACAATGAGTCTATTATTTCGTGTCACTCCCAATTCGCACAATGATTAAAATATTACTAACTGTTTTTGTGTTCCAACTGTTGCAATGCAGATAAATCTGTTTTTTTAATGAGTAGTAGGGGATTTTGATTTTGATTTAGATTGGACGTCACCCACAATTGATCGCAGCTGTCGCATTCCTATAGACTTTCCAGTTGGCCCCTTCCGAAAATCTTTATGAAAATCAAAATCCCCTACTACTCATCAATAATCGAATACCCCTCAACAAGTCAGTGATTTCTGTGACTTCAGCTTGGAAAGAAGTCCTAGTCGAGGGGTCATCGATTGGAGCTAACAGACAGTAACTGTGCCTCCTCTCGAGACGATCTGGCAACCTGATCATTACTCACAAGCGAAAGTGGACGAGCGTTCACATGCGATGATAATTCGATCGTGCCCAATGTGAGGTGGATGGCGCAGTGGCCAACACGGTTGCCTCATGAACAGCGTGTCCGTAGTTCAAGTCCCGGCAGTGGCGATGATATGCACTACTGACGAGCTCTAATGAGAGCGAAACTCGAGTCTAGTGCTTCTTTTCGAAAGTGGCCGATTGGAAAATCTATGGGAATGCGACAGCTGCGATCAATTGTGGGTGATGTTCATTCTACATGAAAATCTGTTTTTACCAAAAAGTTGTCAGTTACTATGTCAAAACTGCACGTATACCAATGTTGAATTTTCATCTACTGAGTAAATAAAATGACACCTGATTACATATAGAGGTGAGTTCAGACAGACAGTGGCTTCTGTGATTGACAGTAACCGATTGTTGACTAGCTTCGACCATACACGACTAACACGTATGGCCTGACAGAATCAGACAATGAGACTGATTGACTTGTGTGGCTCCATTAGACGCGTAATGATCGAAATTATCTGGCCTAAAGTTGACCATAGATGAGATTGTAGCCGACTGCGTTCAGCTGATCACCTTGTCATGATACGTGAGTAACTTGTTACATGAGATCACTGAAAGCGATGTAATTAATAAGCAGCATGGAAAACTAATACATTTTTTAAATGAAGACATAGCTCTGGCATAAAACTGAAAGGGATCTTCAAATGAACTATAAAATATGGCCTATTAGTTTTTACTCCAGGTCTGTTAGCTGTGTTTTCAAAGACTATCATTCTTGAAAGGCAAGAAAACATTAACAGGCTTTTGTATTCGGTATATTTTCCCGTGTACTGAGAAGTTGTGAGTAGCTGATGCCGATGATTATGATAGCACTTCAATAATCCAAACTCATCCCCTCCCTTAAAATAGTGGCATTGTTGGTCATTTTTGTTGTTCATCAGTCTCTGTTCGAGACAGGATCATCTCATTCATATTCCAATCGGATAATGTGCCCATATTTGGTTGATCTAAACTAGAAATTAATATCGGCGATTGTCTCATTTAAAGGACGATCCTTGAGGAAAACTGAAGAACGTGAGCGAAGACGCGCAAATTTCTGGTTGTCCGTTGGTAACGACGATGCAGATCAATATAAGACGACTTGATTGTCGCGGCTGTCACATGTCCTGAAGTCGTTGTATAATGGTACACACTGCTACACGTTGTTAGGCATGCCAATTTGTTTCAGTTGCCTTGACGCGAATAAGCCGCGAAGTGGGAACATTCAGACTTACACTGACTTTGCCAGTTACAAACAACAATGAAGGTGAAATAATCATACAACTAATAAACTGAATTAGATTATTTACTACGAAGCTAGGGTTTTAACATTGTTATAAGCAATTTGCTAACTAAACTCTCCGAACCTGCAACTCTGTACTGTATACCTAATAAACCACACTATAGATCCAAATATAAATCACATATAAACATCGAATACTAGTTCATCGCCACCTCATATAGGTCGCAGTAAACTTCTTATAAATCGATCAAACCAACTTCTTGTTTAACTACTGCATAATTCTCACATTAACAATGTACTGATCACAATAAACGCTTGGCCCTGGAAGTTGTTTACTCCAAGACATCCATTACAAGGCACCTGAAAGCATACAACAACGAACATAAACAGTAAACTGCACGGCTGCCTTGTATTCTGATCATTGACAGTAGTTCACTCACATTCTATTTGGTGACGTGTCATACATAGTGCTTATACACGTTTCCAGTAGCCGTTTCGTCTCCTAGTCTTTCTAACAATGATACTTGCTTAGCAACACCAGTTGTGTTATGGTACTCACAAACAACGTTGAATGTTGTACGCCGACAGAATGTTGTGGTTACGGTTTTGTACAACTGACATCGTCGTTGTCTGTGGTCAACGAGTTCCATGTAACAACATAACATGTTTGCCCGTTTACGATAGTTTCTTGTTTGATAATTGTACGTCCTTCCGTGCAAATCGTCAGCTAACGTTACGCAATTGTACTTAAATTCTAAATGTTCGCAAAATATTGTTTCTACATACTACTTGCGAAAATCATCGAGTTGTTTCTCGGTGTCTCCTAACAGCATATCCAAACATTTAAGACAATCACATCCAACATATATTTCCAAATGTCACTGTCCATCTTGTAAAAGAAAATTTTCTACCATACAACTTAAGCTCGTTGTTAGCACTATAAACGCCACATTTACGGTTATAAAATCATTCCACTCATGGGCTTCTAGACAAAGTAGTTACGGGAACAATCGACTTATGCCTTCTGTGTCTAGATCATATACAAAAACCTGATATTTCAAAACATGTCACTCCTTCCATCACGGATGGCAATCCAAATTGCTTGTATGATGTTTGCTGCGAAGACGCTGGAAATGCGTTCATGGATTTCACAAACGAATGAGGTATTCTTTTCTGTTTGGACATCATTTGTAAAACTGGTCTACGGAGCTTATATTTCATATCGACCTGAGAGAACGGTAAAATGGCTCGAAATCGCAATGTATGAGGTTTGTAAATTTGGCTGTTCTCCTTGCATTCTTCCCTAGTTGCTAACCAGTATGGATGGGGTAGGTAAGAAGAAATCTGCTGTTTTGCATATTGTCCGACAACTGCTAGTATTTTACTCGGGGTTCTCTCCTTTTGACTGAGTCTCATAAACACACTTGTTCAAACACCTCAGTTTCCATTGCAGTACAGCATACAGATCGTAGGCTGAAAGAGTGCGAGTGTGTATATCAGGGAGGAATCACGTAACTCGTGTATATGCCCAAGATAATCGAATGTTCTGCCACTGCAATCCCACGCCAGACAGAAAGGCATCACTTCGGTCAGTTGTCTGTGCAAAACAGAGCAGTAGAAGTTGTGAAGCTCCAAAAACGAAAGTGGTTTAAGTCGCCGTGCACGAGTTCAGGTGTATCTTTCTAGTATGTGAAGTGGATGACCAATGTGAACCAACTTCGAGGGTAGCCTTGATTAATTTCATTCATGGAAAGTCATGAAGGATGTAGCTTAGACGGCCATAGAAAAGAATTTGTATGAGCTCAAGAATAAACTTATTTAAAATGGCCACTTACTGATTCTATTGTGTAGATAAGAGTTGTCCTTGAACAGAACTTTGAAATCCTGTCCAAAATTTACTGTGTTTTTATTGGCAACAAACTGTAATAATTCATATGTTGTCTGGCCATATTAAACTTAACTTTGTTATATCAACTGGAAATACGTTGATTTCAAATGATGTGAGACTCGCAGCAAAGTGGAATTTTTATGAAAACCTCCCCAGCAATTAACAAAGACTTTCTTGAAGTGGCTACTCAGTAGTGTGTTATAGCTTAGCAGTAAGCCGATACCAAAGATGCCGATGAAATGGTAAAGCACAGCTAATAGCCCATATCGTAAGCTCACGTCCGAGGTAATTTGTTTCGTGTTGAACGTGGTAACTGTCAGTAATATTTTGATAAGGCGAGAATGCTGTTTTGAGTTCCATTGAGTCCGATAGATTTTTTATCGGCTAAGAGAATAAATAATTGTATAAATAAAATGAAATACAATGTTTATACACAAGTTTACGTTATACATAAAGCAAGAGAAATAAGAGATTAGAAGAGTGTTAAAGAAAACTGCTTCGAGCCAATTTTAATCACGTTATCAAGAATTAACTAACTATTGGTCACGTGTCCCCTAGAGTTAGATATTCAGCCTGAAAGTTGTTGTCTCAATCAGATAACATATGAAAGTTTAGATAGATCTGAAACTCTGTGAGTCGGACTAATATTTATAACTCAGTTGAATGTGTCAACCACGATGGTTTCGGTAGCTGGAAGATTTGGACATTTTTAAGATAAAAACAATTTCTATCACTTGCTCAACATTTTAATTTCTTCTACACTCTGGAGGATAACAGACTCATTCATTTCACTTCCGCTGCTATCTCTCTAAGCATTCAGTTCATTGAAATACTTAAACTGGTTACATTCCAGAGACTTATTCTCTACTGAATATTGACGACATATTGTTCTCAAATCGACGGTTTGTTGATTCACAACCCATTTGCTTTAAATATCATTATTCACGCACTTGTTTCACTCACATCTGATTCATATGTAAAAATTTATTCACAAACAACCTTACTGATTATTCAGACTTTGTCCATTCACTATGACGATCAGCTGCGGGACGTTGACCGATATGAATTGAACGTGGTAGCACCTGAAAGCCAAGCGTTTGGCCATTGTAATGCGAGTGTGTTTGGTGTACAGATGTCAAAACAAGTTTCTAATCTGTGCTTAACCCTGGGCCCACATTTCGGTATGGTGATGCTGGCCAACATGAACATCACATTAAGACATCCCAGTATCAGTTTTGTGTGTTCCGCACGTGGACGTTATGGAGATCATTACACTCAAAAGCCTCTACAGTAAATGATTACACTCACAATACTGACCTTATGAATAGGATTGCCTTAAAACTTATCCATCACTACCTATGATTTTCATTGACACCTGACTTTCGCAGAATCAACTTCACTGCGTGATAACAACGTTTAGACAACAGGGATCGTTTTTAGAACTTAGTTACCACTTGTAGCCCGCGTTGTAGTTAATCATTTTCGCCATTACTTTAGCATTCAGTCAACGTTTCTTTGCCGACATTTTTGGCTGTTATTAGCTGTCCGGTGGGCCCACATTGAACACGAAGAGTCAAATATCGCGTTTACTTTCCGTGGTGAGTTGACTGACGATGGCAAATGCGCCAGAACCAGATCGGGAGTGTATTTGAAAACCCACTGTCTTGTCCTGAACAAAGACCGTACCAGCTGACTGGAAGTTAACAGCTTCCAAGTGTTCCGGTTGTGTGCGTCGGCGTAGGGATTGAACTCAAGATGCATTAGATAATCACAACTTACATTGTGACTGCCGGCGAAAATTAGTTACCACTGCTTAAAAGCGAGAATATATTCAGTTTGCACACCAACTCTTGTAGCATTCTCGTTAAGTATCTGGTTAACCTGAGCCAAAGCGTGAACCCAGGCGAATCACATAGTAAATGACCCCAGTTGGGATCAATGCGACCCAGCCAGAATGTCATTTTTAGATCACTTTGCTCGGTGTTGCGTTGTCACCATGTTCTCCAGCGCTAATGACCCTCACTTGTTTCTATTTCGACCAAAACCACCTTATATGTCTTAGCGGTCTCAGGGAACACGGGCAAACTATTTAAACTGATCCGTGCCACTGGTCCCAGACGATTGTCTGTCAATGAACCTATCAGCGAGATAGATGGCACACTAATCTGTAATAAGTCCAGGAAGTTAGAGTGTTGGGCGTAACACTTTGAGGGTCAATTCAGCTGACCTCCTGCCTTCATTATGTTGCCACCACAAACTTGTGATATAAGGCCCTGGTCGGTAGATTTAGAACCACCCCCTGAGATTGAGGTTCGCAGTCGCATCTCGGCTCTCAAACGTGATAGGGCTGCTGGTCCAGATGATCTCGTGTCAGCACATTTTAAAGAAGGTGGAGAGGTGTTATTAGAGGCCTTGACTCAGTTGTTTCAACTTG
>LUCH01003231.1:15265-48196 GCA_013368495.1 Paragonimus heterotremus | reverse complement strand
TATAGTCAGTCGTTTTGTGTAGCGCGACATTCGTGAACGCTGGATGAACGTCAACACAGCACATCAGTTCGTTAGCAAGGTTGATTTTGTTCAGGTCACTGGCCAATTTGAAAAAAATCTTAATGGACTGTTTCTGAAATTATTGTTTCAACAGGGTTAGAGTTAGCAACTAACCAGTATGCCAACTTATGACAGAAGGAGTTTTTCATTGCCGAAATTTACTCAAGCAGTAGGCCGTAAAGTTGGGGGTGTTGACGATCCACGAGGCTTCACAGGTTTATATATCAATAATCTGCAACTGTAAGAGCAGCTGAAGATGTCGTCCTACGCGGTCCCCTTTTTCGGTAACATTATCCACTCTCTCTGTTCGCTGAAACTTTGTTTTGTCATCCAAAATTGACATCTTCTGTACATACGTATATTTGTCCAGAATGACAGCCTCATTGCCCTTGTCCGGCTTAAGTATAACTACGTTTTTTGACTTAAGCTTTCTTAACGAGTGCAGGTGTTAGCTCGTTATACCACACCGGCTACTACTCGGAGTCGTGATAAACCGATGAACTATATCGGTGAATTTAGTCAGTAAGATTTTCGAGCTGGGCTCCAATACAAATGCGACCAGGCTCATGTGATGATATTGTGTAATCGAGACTTAAACTTAACGCTTCTAATTTGGATGAATTTAATTGTACTGAAGAACAGTTCAGTAACTACTTACTGGGATCCAGTGGAATTGGTTCTTTACCTTTCCTCGTACGTGACTTCCGCAACCGATTTATATAAGTCCTTTTTGCATGATCGACGGTTTTTTTTACAGAACAGTGTAAAAAATGGTACGACAACACCGTGTCGAGTTTTCGACCACGGATAAAAGACGGTAATGTGTTTGACGCAAACCAGCCAGTCATATATGTGAGCAGTTTCAATGTGAGCAGTCGCAATGCATCTGAAGTTATTGTTGACCACTTTGAGTTTGTTCTTCCTTAAGAGCCAGAGGAACTGATAAGGGTATCAACCGTTTTGTGTGCAATCATTGACGAAAGATATCACCCCAAGTCTACTAGCAATCTAGCATCTCAAGCTGGCCACACGATGTAACAATCTGCAAGTGTCAGTGGAAAATCGTTGCCTTAGAAACTTGAAAAATTTGGTTCCTTTGAATAGTTTGATCAACACAGTTAAAACATTTTCTTCAATCGGACGTATTGTTACAGATCCCAGCTCATCTGCGAGTTAGGTATGCCATTTGTCTTTGATTCAATGGGGTCCGTAGATCGGTACCAATGTTAGGAGTACCAGCGGGAACTGTGCGGGCACTCAGTTTACCTCATGCTCCGTAATGGTATCAATGTGGTAAGATAATTCGAGGTGGGTCTGGGACAAATGGTAAATGAATTAGAATCTACAACCCTGAGCATATACCTTCTCTATAGTAAGATGTGTGGTAGACTTTCATTGGGTACGCATGCCTGGTGAGTGGCAAGAACCAAGAAACCAGTCGTGTGCTTCCGACGAGCTCGGACCATTAATCACATATTAGTCACCGCGATTTGACACACGGCTGCATCTAAAAGACCGTCGGTATCTGCGATTAATTCACTATGAAAGCTGTCAGATACCGCCTCCCAAAAATAAAAACGTTTACGTGCACTGACTGTCTCGATCAGGTTGCACGTGATCATCGTCCATTTGAAGTTTTATTCAGATACCGGGTAAGCGTTCATGAATGTTCATGGGAGTAGTCACCAATGTCCTCAGGTGGACCATTTGCAACTCACGTGTATTACGAGTTGTTAGAGTTGGTGGCATCCGAAACGGATTAACTTGTCAGTGTGACCGAAGCCAAAGGACGCCGGCGCTTTAAACCGTCACCGCAAGTGGTTTGGGCTGCGCCACTTGCGGTTCCAGTCACACACCAGTGTACACAATGCACGACAAACATACAGTTTCGATAATCAATCGTTAGGTTAACACAACTATAAAAGATATTGGAAGGGAACTGGGATGTCCAACTGATGAAATTCGAAGTCACAACAATCACACATTATCAGTACACACAATGATGTCACCAATCACTGTTCTGAACACAGGGTGGATTTACATCCCGTGCCCAAGGTTGGTTATCTGTGTGTGTGTGTGTGTTGATGAGTAAGCAGTAGGCACCACTAGCGGCTAGAGGTGTTACAGGGTCTGGATGGATTATTTTGTGAACAACATAGGGGGTTATGTAAGCGGATTGAGAACGATACGACCGTAACCAAAATCCGTTGTCTGACCGACTTTGGCTGAGTGATGGGAATTTTGTATACGACCGGATATGCTTTCAGTACGTCCACTTGGTGGCTGATCATGAGAAGATGTGACTCGACTGCATCGTTAATTGATGTTTTGGCCCCGGTTCTGATCCAGAATGGGTGATGCTCTTCAATCCGTTGGAACTAGCAGGTAGTCGTCCAAATGACATTGTACTGTACAATGACAAGAAACGAGTTGTCTGTGACTTCGATTTTGACCTATCAAACATCCTGGTTTATTTTCATTATTTTTATAATTGCATTGACCTGATAATGAATTGTCGAAAATATATGTTCGTCATGCTCCCAGTCCTCTAGCTAAATGGGAATTTTTGTATTATAATGAGTAATTTACAGCTTTCATCATACCCTGGAACTATATTTCAATGATCAAGAATTTTTCGAGACGTTTTGTTGGTCACTTTATTTTTCTTAGTTACAAAAAGCTTACGAGTACTCAGCATTTGGGTGTCAATTACTGTACTCTTAGCTACACTCAATGATTTTTCTGACCCAGTAATGAATGTTGGTCTGAACAAATGAATGACGGATCTGGTGTATAGAATATTTGCCCAATCCAGACTAGAATTTTTATGATTGTTTTTGTGATATGTTTAAGATTGCCGATGAATTGATTTGATTTTTATTACAGCTTTTGTATTACACACATCAATCAACCAGTGGCGACGAGTAACGGGTAAGTCTGCAAACGACGTGTAGATAACGTCACTGATGAGCAGACCGTAACCAGATAGAACGACTAGATGGAGTAATGAGCACCGTTCAGTATTACCGAATACGGTCACGTGATAGATTATTTGTCTATGACAGACACACAGCTAGGAGGTTTTGCCAAAAGTAGTCGTATCGTGCTACAGTTCAACAGATTCATATTTCAACTGACAGGTGAATCTGAAGCTGTGGCAGACACTCAACACAGACCTATGTTATCCTGGGTGCACGTACGTTGGCTTCATTTTACTAACCGTCGATAATTGATGGATTAAGACTTTCATGGAGAAAAAAGGTGTTGTAGGCAGCAAGTCAGCCAACATTTTCATTTTCGCTACTTCTCTTTTGAAATGTTTTGTACTTCAGAAGCGTTATAAAGTCATAATACGCACTTGTACGTAACCACATGCATGCAGCGTCTGTAAAGCGTGTTATTGTTGCCATTAACTATTTTTCAGACTGATCGTATAGTTTATTCTGCGGTTCATTCAAATCACCGCTTCCATACATAAAACAGAGAGCTACTACGTCTCCGTAAATCACGACGCAAACTTGCATGTCTATTTCATCCGGTTTAATGGTCTTGTCAGTATACACTATCACGTAAAATGCATTGTCCACGATAGTTTAATTAACAGTGAACTAGTAATCATTGCTTTCATGCGAAACTGTGATGGTAGTTACCTGACAGCTTCACAAAACTCAGAAACTATTGATGAAAAAGAACCATCCACAAAATCGTATTACGGATAACAACAATGTCAGTCTTTGAAGACTTGAGGTGATCAGCACACAAGGAAGTGATTTTCAACAAATTATCATTCAAAGAAAACCAGGTAGACAATAACATACGTCATGGTGAAATAGAGTCAAGTTGGTTTGTACATCGCAAATTCGGCATTTCTGCACCACATGCTCAAGACCAATAAAAATTAACGCGTCGGTGATAATGGTTTGAATATAAATGGAACCATAGGATTACGGATTAAATATTACAGACTCAGAATGACAAAAATGTTCATATTACTATTCACACAGTCGCCTAGTGAATTATAAAGAAACAAGTTTAGGATTATTCACGATATTGAGTGAGTGCGAACTCGCTGAAAACTTGTGACCTTAGATGCAAGCGTGGATAATGTTACAATAATTGAAATAGGCCTGGCGTAACAATCAAGCCAACCGTTTTTAACTGAACACCCGTTACACTTGTGGATCACCCTTGAGCAACGTGGGGACATTGAAGGATAGCGTTTTTATTAGGCAGAGTTTCCAACTATAGTCCTGTTAATGGAGACAGTAGGGACAAGCATGAGCCAGAGGCTCAGTAAGCCATGTAAACGATTTACACAAACGGAAACCAAAAATGGCACTAACGATATGGCGGCACACTGTCACACAATTCAGATCCAGTCCGTGTGCGCCTGCGAGTTTTGATCGCGCCTCACAGTGGAAGTAAAAGATTATGTACGAATGTCTCGCCAAAAGAGACCATAGATTGCCTATCTCGAGGATAGTGACAGATATGCAGATAACATTGATCGAACCCGGACAATTGCTGTATTTGTGCACTTACAACGCACAGTTTAATTTGATCGAAGGGATTTATCAACAAAACGACGGTGTCACGATCAGATCGCCGTTGGGACCACTGTGTGAAGATATTTTCATGGCGAAATCGGAAAATGAACAGCTGAGTTCAACGATAAACCAATGCAATTTTTATAGGAGGTATGTTCACGACATCCTTTGCGTACTAGACAATAACGTAAATTCAACCAAAGCCTTAGTCAGATTCACCTTTGTACATCCAAATTTGCAATTTTCGTTGGAGACCGAAATGAATAGCCAATTAGCCTTTTTGGATGTACGTTTGCATCGCCGCGCTGATGGCTCAGTTCAATGCGTCATGCGTAGAAAGTGTACTTAGAATGGCCAGTACATTCATTTTAATATTTTCATATCACTCGCCTTGAAAAGAAATCTGACTGACTGCTTGACGGACAGAGCCGTATGAATTTGTACAGATGACACCACTGCTCAAGAACTGGCGTTCTTGCGTACAATATTCGTATAAAATGGTTACCCGGAGTGAAAGTGACCAGCTGTATCTAGCAAAAAAAATGCACACATCGGATTACGCTTCAAGGGCGATACGCTGGCGGAAACTATAACACGTAAGTTCACAAACCCAGTTAATACATTTTAGGCCGCTAAGTTACGTGTTCACTTTACATCCAGTCCGGTTGTATGCCGACGCCTGAAAGATAAAGTGCCTGTTTCTGCAGCCTTGTTTTGACTATGCTCATTCACGTATTATTGTGGAATCAATTATGTTGGCCGCATGACCAGACGTTTATCTGAACGGATCTGGGAACGCCACCCAGCTTGGCTTAACAGTGGACTAACGAGATCTGTCAACGGTCCCAAATTATCGCACCTAGTAGATTAGAATCATTGTGACAATGTGACATACGCATTTCGCCCAATCTACTGAGTTAAGGCCACGCAGATGAAGGTGGGACTGGGTCAACCAACATAAAAGCTGAGGTTTGGGGACCAGCTGGATATTTGCACTTTACTACGGCTTATTTCCCAGTCGATAACCTGTGAAAATCTATTAAGAGTGAGGTTACCTAGTACCATAAATGTTGTCTTTTCGCTTTTAGTTTAGAAAACTAACAAGTTTTCGACACTTGCCGGACCACTTGCGATATGTCCAGGAAATCACGCCCGATCGAGATACGTATGTACCACGCCTGTCGCTTAACAGCTCCCTTGAATCAATGAGGGTGAGCTTGTGACGGCCCCTTAATACCACTGGAGAGTGGCATAGACAGGCTTCAGCGCACTGGGCTGAAGATTCGTGTGACGCATTTGATGCCGGTTCGTACACCTAACAGCTCTGATTGTCATGTCTTCGGCTATTAGTTCACGTACTATCTGGGGTGACAACCTGAAAATGTAACCGTATTTGACTGACAGGTTAAGCTCGAAGACGGGTGAGATCATCATTGTAAAGGTGTTCGCAGTTGATAACAGAGATGTTGATGTATTTAAGTTGTACGTATATACCTGTCGATGTGATTTTTTGATGCCTTTGGAAAATCCCCTCCCAAGAAGTAACTGAAATTAATATCCTACACCGCTCCGAACAAAACTTGGACTCCTACACGCTTAGGCTTCATGGGTCCCATAGCACCCTTTCCGAACTAACCAAGGCTAGAATAGATATCCATATAGATTGAACATCACCCACAATTGATCGCAGCTGTCGCATTCCCATAGACTTTCCAGTCGGCCCAGACGGTAACTGTGTCTCCTCTCGAGGCGATCGGGTAACCTGATCATTATTCACAAGCGAAAGTGGTTGAGTGTTCACATATGATAATTCGGTCGCGCCTAATGTGAGGTCAGTGGCGCAGTGGTAAATACGGTTGCCTCATGAACTGAATGTCCGTGGTTCAAGCCCCGACAGTGGCGAGGATATGCACTACTGACGAGCTCTAACGAGAGCGAAACTCGAGCCTAGTGCTTCTTTTCGAAATGGGCCGACTGGAAAGTCTATGGGAATGCGACCGCTGCGATCAATTGTGGGTGATGTTCAATCTATAGGAAAATCCAAATCCGCTACTACTCATCAAGAATAGATATCGTTTTGGGTAAATGCATACTTATAAGTAGTGTGTGGTCATCGGGAGTGTTTGTGCGGCATCGGTGTATACGGTCTCGTGTACGGCTGTATTGAATTGCGTGCGTACAAATGCCTGTGAGTGGATATGGTGTGTGACAAGCATGTACGTGATTTCAATTTCATGAGTAAAAGACAAGCATCGTGTATTTCCGTAAACTTGACTATAGACAGTCACAGATGAAGATGGGAACTGCTCGGTACTGGACAAAAACTTTTAATCCCTGTCCTTACAACCTCAGCGTTGTAAATCACCGCTAATTTCCAATAGTTACATCAGTCTGAAGATCCTTTGTCTTTCTACATTCTCTTGTTTCTACTTCATATCGTTTTTCTCTTTCCGCTTTCAAAAAGCCATCTCCAATCCGGTAATTAAACACTTGAGAAAGGCCTCACATACAGCTGTCCACTCTGAATCGTTTCTGAGACTATTAACCGCTGTCACTGCTCCAACTAGTTTGCGACCCAAGAGAAAAAGATGACCTTGTGGTCACGGTCCGGAGAGGATCAGGTGGTACTCCACTGTTCTATTTTCAGTGGCCACTGGGCTTCTTTTCTTTGGTTCTGGTCTGGAGATGCAGTCAACAAAAAAGATTGGTAAGAAATCATTCAACCCGACTCCTGTATCGTAGGATATTTGGGAGCAGCAAAATGTGCATGAACACAAAGTTACTGCACTAGTTTTTAAATAACGCAGCGCATACAAAACACGACGTGTATTCCAGTCACTGCTGATTAGCCTATCGGACTTTCCCTGACACAGCTTCGGTCAAATGGTTAACTTCTTGCTTCGTACCCAAGGCAGTCCCGGCTTCACGAACCTCTGACTTCTCCAAGAATACTTAATTGCAGTCGTTTTCATTATTGACTACCCTCCACCTACCAGAAGGCATTGTATTTCCTCTTCATTAGTGCTCATGTGGATGCATCGGGTTATAAATATCGACTAACAGAGCGTATGTAGTTGTGCAACGGTTTCAACCTGGAACATGACTGGTTAGTACAAGTGTGAAATGCACCAGTTACTACTGTCACATGTCTGAGTGTATGACAACAAGTGTTGGAATGTAGGTGACAAGATTTATGAGTTGACCGTCAGTACACCTGAACAGTTGTGTTTGTATTGCACAGCCTATCTCTACGAAAATGGCTGTTCTGATTACATGGCTTTTCGGTTGCAGCCTCACGCCTACACTAGAACAGAAACGTCGGAGTTAGTAGTACTTTTTGGGGTAGGAATCCGATTTCTAGCCTTTGATAGCCTCTCATCATCTGCTCTAAACCGAAATGAACCTCTGTGAACCGGACTCTTCACGAATAACTCTACGTTCGTCGATCATCTGGCAGATGCTCGTTTGTAGCTGTCTCCCGTTCTAACAGCTGGGCTGATCGCCCAATCGCCGACACTTGCCTTTCCATGGTCCGGTTGTTTCCGTTGGCCACACATTTGCCTGAATGAAAACCCTTCTAACGTATTCTATACCGAACTGTTGTCCACCGTTTTAGAGAAGGATAATCGTCTGCTTGATCATTATAAACACTAGGCTGCAGTTTATAGGAATATGCCGTAGTGTATGGGGTACTCGTCATATTTACAATCACGATTTGTTTTAATATTGTCGAAGTGCACATAAAAAATCAAGGTTGTAACCGACTGCGTTCGATAGTCTTTGGTGGACAGGTACTAATGCAAGTGGTTCCCTCGACTGATACGCAAAACTAAAGTAGGGTAACATGCAATGTTAATAGATTTGGAACAGTGTCAAGATGGCGGTCTAACCGAGTAGTGGTATGCCTGATCATTTATTAACACAACTTAATGTCTAGATTCTTCCGCGCCTGTTTCAACCACAACTCGTTTGCGGTTCAACAAGGACGTACTACATAGTTAATGAATAACATTCGTAAAAAAGTCTGTAAATAAGTTCGACGACGAACTAGGATTTAATGGCTTATGCGAAAATGACAGTGCAATTGACATGACATTTTCTAATTAGTCTGTTAAAGTCTGGAAGACTTACTATCTCTGATTAAGCCTAGAGAGCGCAAATTTCTGAGAAAAACACACGAAGCTGGTCCTACTCGACTGTATGAAGCCACACTACTAATAGGTAGAACAGAATCTGATGGTTACATGTTGAACATGAATAACATTCCAGCGCAGCCTGCTGTTCAGACAAGCGTGTCAGCTATACTTTAAATGAAGCGGGGCATTTACTGTGCCTTTTCTTGAGGCGATCAGACGACTTGAGCACTATTTACTAACACTTACGGTTGAACTTCTAGATATAAACATTCCAGTATGACTGATGCGAGGTCAGTGGTCAACACGGTTGCTTCATGAGAACGTGGTTGGAGTTAATATCCACGGCATGTCGAAGGTAAGCCCTAAGGACAATCTCAAACAAGAGTGAAACTTGAGTCTACCGCTTCTTACTGAAAGAGGATGGTTGGCATGTTCCCCTCACTATCAAGATCACAATCAACTATGAATGATGTCCGGGCCAAACAACCTATAGTGCACTGAGTTTGAGGCTTTCTTGAGAATGTTCTCAGATGTGAGCGTTTTCAGGCCAAACTAGACTATCAGTACATTACCAAGAATGAACGAGACTGATTGTTGTATCTTACAGCCATAATTCCTCATGGTGTCTTAAGTTCGAACTTGGAGCTTGGTTTTCTCTTGATACTCCAGTAATCTGTAGTACAAGTCTGTTAGGAGCAGACATCAGTTTTGGCTACACGATGAACCATAAACACATAAGCACACAAAACTCTTCCTAAGTGGTCTGCATTCACCTCCAAAGCGTGTCAAATTATTATCTACACCTTCCATAT
Organism: Paragonimus heterotremus; assembly: GCA_013368495.1. Lineage (NCBI taxonomy): Eukaryota > Metazoa > Platyhelminthes > Trematoda > Plagiorchiida > Troglotrematidae > Paragonimus > Paragonimus heterotremus. The sequence continues at coordinate 38,641 of LUCH01003231.1, read as the reverse complement.
CACAGTTTAATAAGTGGTTGCGGGGATATTGTTGGCGATTTGTCCAAGTTAAGACCATTCACATTTGTAATGACTAAGTTTCAAAATGTATCATAGTTGTACTCAACAAGACGTTTCTTTCTGTTCTTAATGAATTGAAAGTAGACCAAGTTAAGGTGGCATGTGTTCTATGTGTTTATAGCTTAAAACCCACTGTAAGCACATGAGCTGTTCCGTGGTTTCGATCATTCATCGAGTATGGGTACCAGGAGAGTCTTGGCCATAAATTCAATTAGAGGAATGGCGACAGCTGAAATTTGTCGTTGATATCCTACCTTCCAGTAAGTTGTACTGTCTACCTCAAACTGAACGGGGTCCATGGTTCAGTACGGCCGCTAAGAGTTCAAACACTAACTGTTTGTAAACAAATTATCTCAAAGATCTGGATGATATAGATTTTACGGAGTGGTTAACTCACAAATGACCTATCAACTACAATTTTCAGCATCCACCATTTATATAGTTAGTTGTGTGGTCAATGTTCATCGGGTACGTATATTTGATGAGCGCTAACAACCACGAAACTGGTTGGGCGTTTCCGGTGGTTTTTGACCACTGTACAAATTCCACTAATGCCACCTTATTTTATAACATTTATGAAGGTGATTCACCTTTTCTATAAACAGCAAACGATGTCGTTCTATTGATCTAGTGACCAATTTTGTCGGTGGACAATGCAGAAAAAAGAGGAAATAAAAACCGATAGTAGCAGAGGAAAAGTAACAAACAAAAACTCTCCATTTGCAACTACACTGCTGTTTAGATGGTCTACAACCAGCATAAACGATGTCATTGTCACATTGATAAGGTTTGTTACATTACGATAACCTCCGTCCACTCAGAGATGAAACGTTGTATTTACTGGGAAGCTTTTCTTGTCTGGAAAATTGTGTCCATACGCAATATCTTTTCCACTACTAATGAGTATTGATGAGTAGTGGAGGATTTGGATTTTCATATAGATTGAACATCACCCACAATTGATCGCAGCTGTCGCATTCCTATAGATGTCCCAATTGGCTCCTTTCGAATTGCAAAAGCACTGGATTCGAGTTTCGCTCTTGTTGAAGCAACTAGTCAGTAGTGCATATCCTTGCCACGGTCGGGATTATAATTCTGGCCACGTCTTAACGAGACAACCGTGTTGACCACTGCGCCATTCACCTCACATGAGGCACAACAGAATCATTACACATGAACGCTCAACCACTTTTGGTTGTGAGTAACGAGCAGTCTGCCCGCTCGTCGTCTCGAGATAAGATATGGTAGCTTTCCTGTTAACTCTAATTGATGACCCCTGGACTAGAAGTTCTGGACAAGTTGAAATCACAAGAATCCTCAACTTGTTGAGCGGTATTTTACTTACTGATCAAAAGTTACCAGGGTGGTTTCTACTGCACACAGGATCCGACTGAATCACAAGCGACACCTACTCGGCAGTTTCGAAAGTAGTACGAATTCACCGGATTCATCTTGTTAGTCAAAAATGGTCACCGGAAACAATTTTTTGGGTTTTCAGTCACGCTTTTTGAAGTTACAACTACAATAGTCGAGCAGCGGTGTACCCCTAAATTAGAAAAATCTTTCCAACCAGCACCATTAGTCGTAACGGTTGTATGAAACCAAACTAAGTATACGGTTTGCTTTTCAACCAAATTACTACCTGTCAACTGGTTCGTAAGCAATGCTGGCTAGTTCGGTTGATGGCGTTAAATTATGCAAATTCGACGAACAGAAAAGAACGCGACCGAACGTTTGAAGTTCTTTAATGTCAGTAGTTCATTCAGGAAAACAGAGCTTAAGTTGACTACTACACAGATAAGAAAAAAGTGAACTCGATCCATTCTAGCCAAAGCGAGAATTGTGTTGTTTGACGGTGTAATGTGGATACCTGTTAGTTATTTCCGTCATGTTACTCGTGAGCAATGAGTAGTTATAAAATTGTACTTCTCAGAGGAGACCAGTCTGCGATAGAGAGCCTTTATAATGAAGATCGCGGGAGCAGAAAGTAAATCGCTACAGCAGTCATTATGTTTTCATGAACGACCTAAAGAAATTATCAGATACCTAGCTATTTTCTCGCTTTTGTTAATCCATACCACGTTCGTCCAACGAAAACAATATCACCTCTCTCCTCGTTTTGTTAACGTCAGAATTCCGTTAAACGTACACTTTATTATAAATGAAGATCTTTATTCACTGTGAATTCACACTGTGGTAGTTTCTGTCAAATGCGCTTCTAGTTCTCGGTACGGTATCCAATCAGCGATGCACATTATCATCACCACTTGTTTGACCGAGCGTGGCCGAACACTGTCAGTCTCACGTTTACTCTGAATGATGAGCATAGTCTAGGACACTCCGATTTTGATCGTCTCAGTCAAGTGTTGTTTTCTTTGAACGTCGCCTCTGATCTTTTCAGCAACTCAAGTCAAATGTAACGGACAGGCGAGTTATGAATCATCTCTTACGGTTCGTCATATAGAACAGGAATATGTGTTACGATGACTAGTTCATTTTTGGTAATGTTGTGAAAAACACAGAAACCCAATGAGCGTTCGGAAACCATTTCACACAAGATATTTATTTTCCATAGCGGTATTTTCGACATGAGCGTTCGGTAAAAAGTTGTCTTATTGTATTCGAATTAGAAACCAAACATGAAAATCAGTTGAAGTTTCGTTGCTGTTCGATCAAACAATGCAAGTGGTTTCTTGAACGTTTGTAGTCAGCAAAGTAAAAGGAGTATTTAGAGATTTGTTTGAACTAAATTATATAGAAGTTACACTTGATTGTGAATAGAATCTTCATAGAGGACCTTTCGGATGGAAGCACTAGACTGGAGTTTTGCCCTTGACGGCTATCACTGTCAGTATTTACGCACTCGTTGATTGAGGTATGGACGTTAGTTCACGCTTTAGTGACTCAACCATGTTTTATCGATTAGTTCAACAGATCCGATAATTTAGACCAAACGCAAGTGCGTGAAATTCAGAATTCGGTTGGACTTGACCTAGTGACGGAAACAGTATGCCCAAACATAACACGTGCACTATCAGCTGAGCTATGAAACCACATCAGAAGCTCAGAAATTTCACATTAGGACTGAGTTATCCACTAGACCTAGAATGCCATCGGAAATTCGTCAAGTGATCTAGGAGATTGACTACTCCGGCAGGATTTCTTAGACAGTTCATGCTGGAATTCCCCAGAGCTACGAATGAACACTGAAACTGTACTACCGATAAGTTGTTTGATAGACTTGATGATTTAGAATCCCATTTGCAAACAGTCTAGAGTTTGGCTTTAGGCCTCTTCTACATCAAAAATCCTCATCACTGATCCAAATAGCCCATATCAGCCGTGACTAACTACGTAAGCCAAAACGACCATATTCATTAGCTTGTAAGTACTTAACATTTTGCCCTATTTCTTCCAAAAGAGACGCAGAAACAGTCATTTTAACACAACTTGACGACCCCAAAATCGAGAATTCTTATTACATTGAAACTACAGAACTCAAAGAAAAAATGAACAATTATTCGACTATGTCTAAATAATAATGGACGTAGTTGATGTAACATGAACACCAGTGATAACTGACCACAGTTTCTACACCAAAAGAACTCTATCAGTCTTTTCGAAAACTAGTGGTGTGTCTCAGTTTCCTTCTTTGTTGGAGCTTACCTGAAGTGCACATCATCATCACGATGGAGATTCCGTCTTAGGACCTTGTTCTCATGAAGTAACTGTGTTGATCACTGTATAACTGACTTCGTCTTATGCATGATCGAATAATCATCTCCAAACGCCTCAGTATGCTTGGTTGTGATTAATGTTTAGAGTTCCCGATCACCTTTATCAGTGGATCATTAGCTGTTCTGTTGGGTCGAACTGATGATTCCACGATTAGGACTTTGCATTACAGTTGAACTTAACGTCGTAATGAACGACCAAATCCGGAAAATGTAAACCGGTGTCCGACTCCCCTTTTCCAAAAAAACATGTGCCACTGGTGAATTCTTGCAATAGCAAAACTTGGATCTAGTGCTGCTTTTCAACTGAGTGTGCTGAAGTAATTGTCTAAATTGTAAGACCTGTAATCAAATATAGGCGACGTTCTTTCCGAAAGGTAGAAAATTATTACTCTTCCTAGTTGTGTACAGAGAACTTCTCAAGGAAGATAACTTTATGAAGGGGAGTTTTTCACAGGACGATACGATCTCTTGTAAAGTCTTTTGATGATGAAACGACACGTGTCCAGTCAAAACAGGGAGCTTATCTGAGTCCTGTCTATGAGAATTACGTGAAGTCGAATTGCCATCTGATTACTTTGCTGGATATCAGTGTGTCATATCTGATGGGTTTCACTTCCTACTGTTTGCCCCTCAATGTTTAACCACGTGCAGTTGTTTAGTCTACTAAATCATGCTTTCCGTTCTGCATGAACCAGTCTCGAATTTCGGTGGTAACATCCCTCTTATTGGTTACCTTTTCGTCAGTTTTAACAATTAAATGCATACTACTTATGTTACGATATTTTGTTTTTATACTTGCAATTGAGAACACATCCTGAATCGTTAAAGCGTTCATTTTTGTTCTAACAAAGTGGCAGGTAGCATACAAAAGATTAAGCAAGTCACTTGTCTTGAAGGTATGCTACGGGATGATTTGGAGTAATATCGGTCTAAAAATTATTCGCACCAGTGCTTCCTGTATTGGTACCAGTAAAACAAAGATGTCCATTATAGTCAAAGGCGAAGGAAGGGTGTGAGCGAGTATAATTATAATAGTATATATATAGTAGTATATATTATATATATATATAATATATATAATAGTATAATTATCATTTTGACGACGCTGTTCTTGGGAAGACATAAATGATCGGGTATAATAATGATCACTACATGCCCGTATGAAATCAGCACGTCGAATAAAATTTCAGCGAGATTACCTATGCCCATTGATATTGCAACATTTCAATATACTGAAAATAACTGATGAGTGGTCGAGGTTTGGTTAGTTTCAAGCTGAACATTACCCAAAATTGATCGCAGCTGTAGCATTCCCATAGACTTTTCATTCGGCCCATTTCGAAAATAAACGGGCACTAGTCTCGAATTTCGCTTTTGTTAGAACAGCTGGTCCTTGCCGCGACAAGGACTAGAACTCCGGCCACGTTGTCATGAGACAGCCGTGTTTACCATTGTGCCACTGACCTCACATTAGGCACGACCAAACTGCCATATGAAAAAGCTCAACCACTTTCAGTTGTGAGTAATGACCATGCTGCCCGATCGTCTGGATAGGAGACACTTGATTGGATTTTACTGTTAGGAACGCTTCTGACGTGAACCCTGGGCGCTGTCTGATGCGGACCGCACGGAGGAACCGTAAGGTAACCCAATAATTTCCCGATATTTTTGCTGCAACAGGTCGCAAATTGCACATCTTTCTCATCAAGCAAACTGAGTCACAGCAGCGAACATAATTTAACATATTATTTTCACTTAATAATTGAAAAGCTACCGGTGCCAAAATTGAGACCACCCAATAACTTTGTATTGTGTTTACCTTCCAACAACGCGGACACGCGCACAACCGTTTGCATAAAATACTTCCGTGACCTGAGCACATGTTAGCTACGGGTGGTCAAAACACACCGAGGTGTGGGCGCCGCGTTGATAGATCGAAAGTTTCAAGGCGGGTGACATCAAATGAACGGAGTCTACCACAAAACGATGTGCAGTGTTGAGTGAATTGGAAGGTCACCAGACTTGGCCTAATGCCCGCATCCACATCCGAAAGACCGCCAAATGACTCCAGATGTCAAAGTATGTGGCAGTCCTTCCTGACGGACGTTTATCTAGAGGTTCACAGCAATAATAGCGTACAGTTAATTATTTTATCTACAACAAAACAAACTAGAACTATTGACGCTTCATGCCGTGAGGAGCAGAAATCAATTTTCGAGATGATTACTTCCACAGCAGCTACTCATAGAAGATAGCAAGGTTAGCTCTTGCTGAATTGATGGAAAGCAAATGAATTAACTTTTTTCCACCATCTTTTTCTTTGTTGCGTGAAGACCAACTAACAAAATATTCTCAGTTCATGTGGTCCTGATGTGATGGGCACAATACACTTAACCATAACACACGAGTTCTACGTAATTGGTATTCCTCCTATCGTTTACACTTCGGTCAATGCTACCAGTGTTACAAGTACTTCTGGTTGACTTCGCCCGAAGTTCACTGTAACTCTCGTGTACATGAACAACAGGAGTCTGTTTTGTTCTCATGTGCCGCTCGTCCGTTGGTCGGACGGCACAGAACATTGTTCAGTGAACAGGAAGATTGCAGTGCAGACAATAGTTGCGTTTTGAAAGCTGTTTATCTAAGTAACACAAAAGTTCCTCGATTCACACTCAAGTTTATCTCGCCAGTAGGATCTTTACATACAGCACGATAGATGGACAACTAACACTTTCAAAACAAACTATTTCAGCCTTACTTCCAGTCATACAGTTTAATCTGATGTCTTAGCCAAAACTTAGACAAAGTACCAATCACCGGAATGTCCAATAAATTAGTGTCCTTGAATTCACTAGTGCCTTATCATTCAGGCAGATCAGTTCAGTCTTTCACTTCCCCAGGCAGTTTGTATTGAAACTATGGTTACTTCGGAAAATTGATGTTGAGCAGAACAAACCACGCTTCCAACGTTTCGAATTGTTGAGCTCCGTTAGATAGTGTTTTGGTCAGGTTATGTGTTTTTAAACTCTATTTGTCTCTCATTATTTGTTTTTATGGCCTCACCATAAGCATGCGTTAAAGGGAATGTACTGTTCGTTAACTTTACGTGATTTGCTTACTTCATTGTTAGTGCCCATTTTCTAGAAAATGGCCCACTGGTAACTGAGACAAGCTGCTTAAAGAAATGATTTTTGTAAGGCTACACATCAATGTTAATGGTACCATCACGAAACCCTTTTCGGTGGAGTGTATGAACGGATTCTCAACAAGATTGTCACGGTGTAATCAAACATAAGACGCATAATGTAGTGCAGAAAGTTCACCATTATACACAACGAGGTAAGGTGGGTTACGTTTGCAAGTTTATCAGTACGTTCGGTGCAAAAAATGACGCTTGGAGCAGCGAACCACAGTAATAGTGCTAATTACCGAGTTTGTGCTCGTCAGTTCGACTCCGGTCATTTTAAGAGCTTTTGTCCAGCTTTGTAGAGAACAGGAATATTTTGGTCATGTGCTTTCATGGTTTACACCCAGCGCTCAGCGTTTTATGACAACCAAGTCGATTGTTCGGATTAGAGTAGCGGTGATGGTAACGATAGTTTGAAAAAAGTCAGATTATACATTCATATAGCTTGACTGTGGACTCTTACAGAAACACGCTTCTACGATCTACATGGTAGGAATCCGCGCTATGCCGTGTAGTGGATGAGGTTTGATATTTACAGTAGGGAAAAGTTGATCAGCACAAACACACGTGCATCGACTACAATTTGTGTTGTTTACATGATAGCCAATTGACACACATCGCCAGGATATACTAAAGGCGGTTTAATAATTTGGAGGAGGCATCCGAGCCGGAATTAACCTGACAGGGTGACCAAAACTACAGAACGCTTGAGCACACATGTCACTAAAAGTGACTTGCGCTATACCGCCCAGCGTTCCACCTACCCATAGGCACAATTCGTATCCAGTTTAAACCGGAAGAACGTGAGCTTACGGGCTTGTGACCTTATGTTTGTGTATGACAGCTGATGGATGCTAGTTAGTCAGATGGTTGGTGTGAAAGTGGAACCCATACATCTTGGAGATAAAAATTAAATAAACTCTCAGATGATAAAGTCAAAGCTAGGGTGATAACATGTGGAAAAAAGAAACAGAATACGAAACTCCAAATTATGAAAGGGTTCAAATATAGAGATAGGAAAGACAAACATAATTGGATTTTACTACGAACCTAAAACAAAACCATCAAAATGTCACTAAAACAAGGATGAGCAAATGAGGAAGTAAAATGTTCACGTTCTTGTCGGGAAAGCGCATGGTTTGTCAAACAATCGAGATAGTTGGTTTATGACAACGGTTAATAAATTATGGATTACCAGGCTATACGGTACGTCGTGTGAACTGAATGGGGAAAAAACACGTAAATGATCTGTATACATGTACCGTGATAACACTAATGTGCGCTGAACATAACCCAGTCAACTGACGAGAAATTATCCCATCGTCTACTAACATGATCCAACGTAAGGCAAGCCATGTGCATGATTACTGAATCATCTCAAAAAGTCACGATAGACTGTCGACTCTATCTCACCCAATACTTTGTATAATTCAGCTCTGGCCTAGTGTACATGCTGAGTGCATTCGTGAACGGAGAGTCCTTAGTAAATTGTTATCATGTTCACGGTGAAGGAACAAAGTTCATTCGACTACTACGTGCAAGTTCTTAGACGAAGTTACGAGATAAGTTACATAGTGATAATGAGAATAATAAAATTCTACCGACATTTTCTGCACATGTCTTAGTAAAATTTGGGTTAGGAGATTTCTGACAAAGGTAGTGATTATGCCACTTTGATGAAAACTCGTCCCACGACAACCATGGAACGCACTTTCTGTGCAGCCACCAACAGGACTACGACACCATCTTGGAAAACACAACGACTGTTCAGTGCTGAAATTAACCGTCAATGTTCGTGTGGGCAATGAAATATTTATTTTGACAGAACAGAGTGATAGTTACATAATCGGGTCATTGAGTTTGTAAAACGTTCATGGGCACCAGTGTGTCCCAACACTGTTGAAATGTCGCACAAGGTCACAAAGACCTAACGTTATCACTCACTCAGCGTTTGTTGTGAAAACCTTAGACAAACCCCAAGGGTGAGCTTTACGAGGATGTAATGTAAGCAAGAGTCAATAGTATTTGGTTCGTCAAGGCGGCAACCATTAACACATGGAAACCACCCCTGCGCGTACAGAAAGATTTGTTTTCGAGCAGCAGTTGTTTTACCGTTTTGTTTCACAATGTGCATTTAGCATTGTTGTGTTCAAATCGGCAGGTTGTATTAAGTACCTCGTAGGATGAGATTGTGAGGAAATATCCATTAAGATTTCTCTGTTTATCTCAGGATTAAAGCAAAAATGCTCCGGATATGTGATTGTTGAGAATAACTGTGAAATCGGCAGCTTAAGTGGATAATTTCTGTGTTCGGTTGTTCAGGGAGGTTGGTATTTGAATTTCAAATCTCTCACTACCAAACGAAATGACATTGTCAATGTGCAAGTGTTTGATCCTCGGAGTGATCTACACGGCGTTGTCGCCATTAATTTACAGCAAGAGTTTAAAAACCTTTTCACACATTCATTATAGCGAAGGCCATTGAAAGTCAACAGGCGAAATGACAAAAAGTCACTTGTCATTGTTATTATAGTTATCCGATCAACGTGACCGACGCACTGAGTGAACGTTTATCAAACATGTGACTTTCAAACAAATAAAAAACGTGTAACGGAATTATGGTACAGGCATCTACTGCACTTGCCATCATTTCGTTAGAAGTTTACTGTTACCCTATTGGTAACTGACTGATCCAGAACGGCCAGTGTGTTCAGGAGCGGTACACAGTTACGCCACTGTAACCACCCCTTCTGGCAGTTTGTTCGAACAACGCTCGCTTGAATTCACAGTCGCGGAATGGCTATTCATTGAGCTTGCGGATGTTCGTCCGCAGAACATTAATCTAGGTGATCTGGTTCGAGAATGCAAAGGTGTTGGAAGTTTTCAAAATTCTAGTCGGCTATACCAATGCGATGCATGTTTCAGCTATGGTGCGGGAGAGTGAACAAGCCGGCCTACGAATCAACAGTTCAAGGTCTCAACTGGCGAAACGAACGGTAATAATACTCGATCACAAGGTCGGTCAGGGTGAGATACAACTGATTTCCGAGAAATTGCTTATCATCATCATCATCATAACAGCCATGAGCCTGACCAAATGGTACTGTGGCTCGGGCCGCCGCTCACCTCAACAGTGACGTGGAATATCCTAGAAGAAAACGCTACTAAGAAGGTTGAGAATTAATAAAAGAAGACTGGGCGGAAGAACTAGAAACGGTACGGATACAGGTACGCCATTGACTGCGACACATCGCCATCTCCGATAGCGTCTCTAACCAGCGGTTTGAGTGATCACGAGCACCCCATCCAGGCAGGCGACACCTACCCACTCTACTCAATGGAGCAGTCAAGGTCTTCATATTTCGTGACCACGTTGTTGATTGACCACCACGCGGTTTTACCCAATTGTTGGTGGTCTCAGTATATAATGCCCGGTACGGTAAACGATCAGATGGCATACGGAGAACATGACCTAACCATCTCAAGCTGTGCAACGTAATTAGTTGACCAATTGATCGCGCATCCCGAGCATTCCGGAATACGCGCCGGCGAACGGCCACATTGCTCACGCAATCAGTCCACTTAATATGGGCCAATTGGCGGAGACAACGATGGTCAAACACAGCAAGTTTGTTGATATCTTCTTTGCGAACAGGCCATGTTTCCGAACCATAAAGCAAAATGGAGCGCACGCAGGCATTATATACCTTTCCTTTCAGTGACAACCGGACGTCTTTTAGACGCCACAGATGATGCAGTTTGGCAAAGGCAACTCGTGCCTTTGCTATCCTTGCTGATATCTCATCAGCAATATTACAGGCTGACGAGATAGTGCTACCCAAGTATGTGAAACTGTTCACAGTCTCAAACGGATTACCTGCAATAAAGAAAGTAGGAGTGGAAATGCCCCAGTCTTGAAGCAACACTTTGCACTTTGAAGGTGCAAAGCGCATTCCATATAAACCAGCTCGGTCGCTCAATCTGTCCAGCATGGTCTGCATGTCTTCGGCAGAGGGGTTAAGTAAAACAATGTCGTCCGCATACTCCAGATCGGTCAATCTGATCGAAGCCATTCCGGTGCCAACATCGAAGAGGACGTTGCGACAGTTTCTTGGTCGTGTCGGGTTCTATAGACGTTTCATCAAGAACTTCAACGAACTAGCCAGCCCGTTGTACGAAATTCTAAAGAAGAATTGCCAATTTCACTGGACAGATAAGGCCAATCAAACGTTTGTCGAGACCCAACAATTGATGAAGAAGGGAGAATTGACTCTGAATTTGCCGATGACTGGACAGAGCTTCGTTGTTGCGACGGATGAGAGCGAGGTGGGTATCGGAGCTGTACTGAAGCAGGAAGGCGGTATTGTGGAATATACCAGCCGAGTATCAACTGCTGCTGAACGAAATTACTCAACGACAGAGGAGTGTTTGGCGATCGTATGGGCCTTTGAAAAATAGAAGCCATACTTGCTCGGCAGACGTTTCCATGTGGAGACTGACTACAAACCGTTGGGGTGGATTAAATCAGCAAAGAGCCCTAAAGGAAAACTGGCACGTTGGGCGTTGCGATTAAGGGAGAACGACGTCACAACTCGTCATATCGCTGGCACAAATAACTATATTTCAGATTTGCTGTCCCGCATCAGATATATGGATGAAGTTCACAAGGACATGATTGGAGTTAACTGCTTTGAACTGGAGAACGACTCCGGGAAGTTACAGACAGCGCAGAAGACGGACACGACGATCCGAATGGTGATCAATCAGCTTCTGTCAGCAGAACAACCGCCAGACGACGAGGGGTATCCGGAGGTGAAGACTTTCGGAATGCACTGATCAGACTTGCGATTGAATAGTGCCGGAATTTTAATGCACCAACTGCGGGATGCAATAAGCGTGCTTGTTCTACCGACGGAGTTGAGAGCGACAATTGCGAAGGAATGTCATCAGCCTGCTCATACGAGATGTCATCGAACTCACGAAATGCTAAAGCAAGAGGCATACTGACCGGCAATGAAGGATGATATCAACAATTATGTGCTGGCATGCCAGCAATGTCAGCTACTGGAGAGCACTAATCAACCCAGACAGTATCCTACACAGTCAATTCCGGTCAATGAGATTGGGGAATTATGGTCGGTGGATGTGATGGACTCCTTTCCAGTAACCACGTCTGGAAATCAGTACGTCATAGTCATGATTGAACATTTCAGAAGATGGGTCGAAGCAGCCGCTATACCCGATCAGTGTGCGAGCACTGTATGTAGGGCGGTGATATAACATATCCTTACAAATCACGGGATAGTGCGGAGCATATTGACTGATCAACAACCCTGTTTCGGAAGTGAGAAGTTTGGAGCGCTTGGGAACCAAGAAAGTCCTCACCCCCAATCAACCGGATTGATGGAAAGAAACAATCGTACAAGCGGAGTGGTTGGTGACGAAAGAAGGGAGCTGGTAGGAAATTTTACCATTGATTTTGTTGGCCCACCGCTCCTCGCCACAGGCAACAACGAAGAAAGCGCCGTTTGAGCTAATGTATGGGTACGTGCTACGCCTGCAAGTCGATCAGGAAATTTGCTTATGAAGAGACCAATAGATGAGCGTGAATTAGCAGATGCTCGAAGGTTGGTCAACCAGTACCTGACAAGCACACAGTAGGTTGCCAAGGCGAAGTCAACTGCAAAGTTGTCTGTTTCATGTACTGTGTTTGAACTCGGTTCGAAGGTCAATTACAAAGACCGACGGAGTCCGGGTGTAAGTAGATCGGGATTTAAAAAGTCCCTGGCAAAGTGGAGGGGACCCTATTCAGTGCTGGAACATCGTTCGTTAGTCTAAAGTCAGCGGGCTTTAGAAAAATGGAACAAATTCCGATGCCAGTTAGCATGCAGCCGTTGTTCTCCGAAGACTATTTTACGACAAAAAATAATTGTCCGTTCATTTGTTTTCAGTGCAACAAACAAGAGTTCGCAAGGATTGATGGTTTAAACGTGAACAATGATAAAGCCTGTATTTAAATACCGAAGAAAAAAGCTTATGGTATTACGTGTATGTATCGGATCAGAGGAGGACAGGAAAACTGTAGGATAATGTGTATTGGTTTCACTGAACAGCTAGCAACATTTGCTGATCTACCCAATTCATCATACCTTACTTAATGAGGCACAAACAAACGTCTTCATAAACTTCTAGAATTAATTAGCCCGGGCCCGTTGCGGATTCAGATTAAGTAGAATTGCCCGAACTCAAGCAATCCAGAATACTCTCGTGCACTGCTTCAACATGCCATACGCAACCTGAAACATGTAGAGCCCTGCCATAGAGAATAAAGATCAATAGATCGTTTAAAAATGTTCAACGCTTCTTTCGATTAGCAATGAAAAGACATATTATAGAAACAAGGGATTATGGGTTACCAAAGCTTCCACTGTAGTTATACGAATTTGTATGTGCGTAACAAGTGTAAACAGTACGGTGGGTTGGACGGTTAGGTCACTGAAAGGTTGCCATCTTTTGTTGTAAATCCAGAAGTGTCCCTTCATGCTCGCGTACTTCAGTAAGCCGACAGCATGGTAAAATACGTCATGTTTGTACTGCTTGTGGGTCGCTGGAGATTTCGGGTCTTATAAACCGAACGTCACCCACAATCAACTGCAGAGTTCGCACTCAGGTACAAATTTATAATGACTCAGCTAGTAAGTGGACAAAATATTCCAGTTGCACGCTGTTGATATTTAGCATCATTGTATATCTGATAACGTGTCAGCTTCGATTCATGTGATTCGGAAGCAAGTAAGCTGACCACTGTCTCACTGTCTCACAATTTACCATTCGATCGCAATCGTTTTCTGGGGGTAGGGGCTCGATCGTCTCAAGAGGGCTGCTGAAAGTTAGTGGGGAATTTGTTTGATAGAACATCATTTGCGATTGGTTACAGCTTTTGCACTCAGCTAGGACTTCTAGTCAACCTCATTCGAAAAGGAGCATTGTACACGAATTTCATTCTCGTTAAAACTTACCAGTGATGGAGATCCTCATCAGGGTCGGGATTTACATTCTAACCATGCTTTCATGAGACAACCATGTTGACCATTGCGTAATTAATCCCATGTTGGACATGACCGAAGTATCATATGAAAACGTTCAACTACTCCTATATGAAGGTAAGGACACGAAGTACGGTAGTCGTCCTGTAGACTCCAATTTCCCAGTTAAAACTGACACGTATACTTACTCTCCAAAACGTCAACAACACTCAATGTTCACTCATGAAATCAACAAAATAGGTATTTCATCGAACAGAGCAATACCAGAATGACCACGATGACGAGTGATGAAAACCAGTGACACGGATATCCCCGGTCTTTAGGTGAGTCATCTGTACAGTAAGAACGATTGCTGAAAGCCGTACGGCAGACAGGATGAATACCACGACCCACCCTAACAAAGTAACGCACTGTTTGTTCATGCTGGCATGTTGTGTAAATTATTTCGGACTGGCACGTCCTCTAGCCGTCAATGAAGTGCTTTAAAAGCAATTAAGTCACCAGCCTGTTTCCCCATTTTGCAATCGGATGTACGAAAACGTCACAGCAACCTGTTCCAAAAATCCCCTCTTCAACAACCAACATACAAGCTGCCCATCAACTCACTTATTCTACAGATCGTGAAAATAAACCTGATTCCTCTATCAAGATTGAAAGCAGATACTACTCTGTTCCATACAACTCGTATTAACGGCTATACTTACACCAAGATTCCGTTGATGTTCGGTTTTCCCTTGATTCATTCTGTTCACATTAGCCAGGGTTTATAGATCACATTTTACCGTTGAACAATCTTGCATGGCCATTTCTAACAGTCAAAGACGTTAGCCGATAAACGGCTCTCAGTTCCAGGTCATACACCGGTTACAGGGTTGTAATTAGATTGGACTAGGGCAGTTTCCTGACTGAAGGAACCTCAGTCAATCACATTTCAGGCAAACGTTGCTGGAGCCAGATTTGCGATCGTCCGGCCCCAATCAGTTAAAAACGACGATCACCTGTTGCGTTGAATTTGCTTGCAAGCAGGTGGTGATTAAAACAGGTTGTTTGAACACGTGACAGGTTTAGAAGGCCGGGATACCTGAAACAAGATCGTGGAACGTAACGAACACCGGTCCAATCGAAATACAAAATGTTTGTCACCCAACAGTAATCGTAAATACTGTCATTCCTCTTTAAAAATGGTGCCACTTTTCTGATAGATTGAGATTGCCAGGTGCCGCCCAGATCCGTGTTCCTGTTTTCCTCGATTTGGCAGCTCAGTGCGCGACAAGACGGTTTGCATTAAACCATGAGGATTGAAGCGCAATAAACTCGTGGCAACTTATGAGCGCAGATAACACTCAGCGATAAATTAACACGAACACAGATGCTTCGAACGCGAATGTTGTTGTTGGACCGAGTTATCTGTAAAGTGAGCGCACTTAATGACGCGTGACAATGAAAGCCATAAGGAAGCTGTCTCGCTGATGATGCCTCACTTTTACTTATGGTTCGGTTGTTTGTCTGCAAAGTGTAGACACTGCCGCCGAATGTATGGATATGGACTTAGTTATTTTGTGGTTAGGTCCATCTCCATCTTCTAAATTTTCTTTCTGCACAAGGTTTGTTTTTTTCTTCATAGTCGTGCGGCAGTTAAAAATCAGTTAGAACCGCTGATGTATTGCTGTCTATGACGATTCTACGCACATGGGAGGTTCAAGTATGAACCCCAGAGCAATTCGAAGTCTCTTATTCTACGCAGTACAAGATCTCTTTTAATTAATTATTACATTCATATTTTACGTAAACATAATTCGGTACAGGACATTAGGGCGTCCGTAATGATGTGCTGTTGCCAATGCTGGTTAGGACTACTCACACAGATCAAGTAGCAATAAAGGCATTCTGGGCAAGCACACACATACAGCACATAAAAAGCGTGCCTGTCCCCCTCCCTTGAAATTGAGTCGACTCGAAAATTAGTATTCACAGGTAAACGTATAACATGGAAAATAGGCTGCAGTGGGAATACACGTAGACAAATTGAACAACGATCTTCACATACAAATTACGTTTTTATCAATCATCCCCTCGTTTACTTGGCCAACTGAATGGAAGCAACGGAGGTCAACAAGGTAAGGACTCAACCGTTCAATCTTTCGCGTCTTCTTTGGAACCCGAACCGTGACAATCATCATTTAAGAAGTGTTAAACGAAATGGTAACGATGAACATGCTAGAACAAATCCCAAAACCAAGGTAGCTCTGAAAATACAATCAACACAGGGGTGATTGTCGACGACGAATATTAGTGCTGACGTTCGTTTACCCTAAGGAAGTACATGAGATCAGGAACTGAGCGTTCGGCCCACATGCATTCCATTCAATGAACTACGCTAGTGAGTTAGTAAGCTTATGAAGTGCTGTGCTATTACAACAAGATGAAGTTGAGTCAGGTGTGAACACGCAGCTTCGCCTGAGTTTCCAAAGACCGATTAATTTCACCTATGTAAAAATTATCACAGTCTTAATGGAAAATACATGTTGGGACTAATAATTTCACGGTACTCTCCGTTATGAAGGGCAAATTCAGAGGCTTTCTTCTTCAGAACGTCACAATTTGAATTTGTCCTGACCTGACAACCTGTTTCCGATGGCATGCGATCAAACTTATAAGTAATATTATCATCATAGCAACCATGAGCCTGACCAAAACGTACTGTAGCTCGGACCACCGCTCACCTCAACAGTTACGAGGAGTATCATAGAAAAAAACGTTAATAATGTTAGGGCGTCCATTTCTTTCCGTCCGAAAATTGCCCACGTCCTCGAGAAAAAAACAATTGACTTTGTCCTAGTTAGTGGACCTGCTCAGAGCGACCGAGAGGTGACCTTGGCTAGTTTTCACCTCTTCGACTTTTTATGCTGCTATGCTCAAAAGTGACCCTAACTCTTTTTTTGGTAACTGTTTTCTTTGATGTCTTGGGGACGCTTGGACATCACGCGCCATATAAATACTTTGTAGTTGTTGTCTTTGTCGCACAGGTTTCGGGGCGGAACAGTTCTTTTTTGAAGGCCTCTTCTGGCTTGTCTTGGGAGCGAATACGGGGTCAGTCACAGTACTCTTCGGGACCGAAATTTTCGTGTTAATTACTACCGGGAAGGGAATCCGAATTCTGTGAAGCGCACTCCGACATCAAGATCGAACTGATATCGTTTAGGATGGTTTACAACTAAGAAGGTTGAAAATGATTAAAAGACTAAGCGGTACGCGATTGACTACAACAAACCGCCCTCTCCGATAGTGTCTCTAACCAGCGGTTTGAGTGATCACGAGGACCCCATCCAGGCGGGCGACACCTACCCATTTCGCTCAGTGGAGTAGCCAGGGTCCTTATATTTCGTGATCACGTCGTTGCTTGAGCACCACGTGATTTTACCCAACTGTTGGTGGCCTCAGTATATAATGCCCGGTACGATGAACGATCAGATGACTTACAGAGGACGTGTTTAGTTATAAGTGTATCTGTCAACACGTCAAAAGTGCAAAACCCAGGAATTGAATGAAAAGGGTGTAATCTGTCTAACACGAGTTACTATCAGCCGGACTCAGGAAGGCGTTCTCGGTCATCCCCATTAGGGATGTTTTTAGATTCCAATCAAAAGGTAGGAAATATAAACACATTAAGCCTTTCCAGAACGATTGTGATCGGCGTGGTAATCCGACAGATAACTATCGATCTCGTCTTTTTACACGTGATGGTGGCAGCGAAATGGTTTTACCAAGAAAAGGTTACCGAACAGAACACACTAATTCTCATTGCACCGTTTATAAAACGCAGTTGAAGGAATCAAACTTTACTGCGCACAAGACAAAAAACTCAAGTCGGTCAAAGGCAATATCTGATCGGCTCCAAGTGGAGCGAGAGACTGACATGGGATGTAACTGAAGTCAAATTGGAAGACGAACGAAGACATTGACAACCACAACAGCAAGTCTGAATGATAACACAACACAGAAGCAGTACCAGTGGCAGTCATATTGCACATCGCTAGATATCTGGGTTTGCCTGTCCTGCGCGCATTGTGGTAGCGAACAAAGCTTGCAGTCGTACAGGTTGACGAAGTGCAACAATGAAGGGCAATGACCGCATACGACATAAGTAGCGAACCAGTTCGGGATAGTCGCTCGAATCTGCTTCGGTAGATTGCAGCTCAACCACATATTCTGGCGCAATGCCTTTCAGTTGCGCCAACACAGCCTCCAGACGATCCAACATAGGAAAAAGGACTAAATCAGCGAGACTGAGTTGTGCGCCTGGTGGACGAAAGAAAACACAAAGAATGAACTTCATATACCGAAAAATTCAGTAGCTCAATGGTTGGTCACAAATGCCGATCGCCGTGCCCTTCGGTTTAAAACACGCGTGACTATACAACCGCGTTTCTCCTTATTTTAGACTTCACTGAGAGAAATACAAATAAACGACTACTGTATGACGGTCCAAAGCTTTCTGTTGTCAGGTCACCAATCGTATGGGCATTGCCCGAGACCACAGTTAAAATTAATTCATTGAGTGAATGGACACAATCCACCTTGCTGTCACTGTAGACCGTTATGCTGACCCAATTTCCGATAGAAAGTACATAGATTTGGAGCACTAGTATCACACTGGTTTTGCATGGTACCGTCAACCCTCGACAGGAGCCAATATCTTACGATTCCGAATAAACGCCACCCGTCGATGAGGGAAGTAGTCAGAAGGCAACGTACACATTCGGATAGCAGCATCAAACAGTATGGATAGAAAAAAAGCACGAATATGTGCGATTACAGCTTGAACTGTTCAAAACCAATGCAAAACTGGTACAACGCTGTCTGTACACGTATAATCTTCATGGATGTGTATTTTACCAGCTGCAGGATCTGTGGCATCACCTGGTTAACGTGCCTCTGAATGTTTGCTAGTAGTTGCGAGTACGAAGGCACTTTTGAAATACGCTGTTTGCAGGATACCCAGGTAGCTAGTCTTGGAGACTCGACAGAAAGCGAGGTTTTAATCAACGTTCGAAGATCAGCACTCGTTCAGTTCCTTCATTGCACGACATATTAGTCCTTGTGTGTCATCCTAACTTGGGCGATCAGCCAACCCATCCATTTGTGATACGCATGAATAGTATTGACGAGGCATTATACTCCATCTTTCAGAGTAACGCGCTTGATGAATAACTGCGTTTGACTTTTGTAAGAAGGTTCATCCGATGGTGTTATTGCGTAGGTTTGTTTGCTAGTGTTCTACTAACTTGTATGCTATGAAAATAACACTCGTAGTAAAGTGGCGTTATTACAGAAATGTAGACCTATAAATTCCAGCAGACTCTGAATAGAACAATTGGTGTGTCTGAATAAAGAATGTCAAAAGAGACTAGATAGAAAGTTTCGGCAATAAGAAAGGAATAACGAGGCAGGGTTAGTAATCCGTTTCGAGATCATCTCACAAGCATGACATCAGAAATAAAACAAACGTAAGAACTTGAAACAACAAATAACTACAAACTCGGAACTCATTGAAACCGATTTAAAGACAGGATTTTTACGTGAAAAAAATGTCCGTAATATCTTCTGGTTGCCTCTGCGTTTCTTGCAGACTGGATGTTTGCTCTTGGGAACAACCTGTTGATATAGGAAGTTGGTCTTGCTTGATTGGCATGTGAGAATAATCGATAATGTTCTGTTTCTTGTCATTTTTCAGCAGGAGGGTGCGTAGATGTTCACTGTTACAGAAAGTGTTGTTGTAGAAATAAAAATTCCTGTTGTAATCCCATCCACTTCTCACGAACCGATCAACCTAATCCACGTTTCACATGTAGTGTACCATCATCGCTGAGCAAACGAAACATCGCTTAATAGCGTAGCTGAAGAAACGAGAATCCGGAACGCAACGTTACCAACTATTCGTGCATTCTAACTAGGCCAGACCATATTCCTACATCACTTGGATTTTCCCGAGAGCCAATGTCCAGTTCGCAAGGGACGATGTTGCCAAAAGGGTGATACGAGAGTTGAGGGACCATGGACTAGTATTGGAGAGAGAGAAGGGGAAAGAAGACAGACCCGACACCAGTGCTCCAGATCAATGAAAAGTATCAGGAAGCAGGAGGCTTACAAAGACTGACAAAACAGTACTCAGAGATTTTCGCAAGAAGCTGCAATAACACACTCCAGACCATGGACCTCGTCTATCATCATACTGGTCGAAGCACTGAGATAAAAGTATGGTAACTATATGGTCCAACCGGTATAGGCAAATTCAGGCAAGCGCAAACTATCTGAACGACATAGAATCTATTGAAAAAATTTCACGGAATGGTGAGACCATTACACACACAAAAAGAATACGTAATTGTCGACTATTACAACGGTCAATGGAAAATCGATTTCCTACTACAACTAGCTTACTTCGAAATACATAGTCTTTACATCAAACTACCATCCAATTCATTTCTACGAATGCTTGGATATGCAATATGAATCGAACATACTGTAAATATGGCGTAATAATAACAGCAATTCGTTTTTTATCCGATCTCTTTACAGATGATAGAGGAAGGAGGGGAGATAAAATCACCGAGTAGCCAATTCCCGATCTCAAAATCGAATATATGTTGTGATATATAACTTGTTAATGCGTTTGAATTTTTGTTGATATTCCACCTACAGTTTACAATACTTGAAAAATAGTCAGCAATGAAGTAGACCTGGATTAGCTAGCCAAGGTTTATGACGTGCACGTCTACATACTCGTCTACATCCTAAACGTACGCACGCACCACATATCAGATAGTTGCAACTGAACACCATGTACATCACTGCGAAATCGTATGCTCATATCTTTAATCCGATAACCTCATACAAATCTAAAGGAGCAACCACCCGATCGATTTTCGAAACTCGTGGAGCTATTTGAAAATAAGGTCTATTAAGAGCGATAACGAACTTATGGCAGACAAAACCGGAACGCACACATCTACGAAGTTGCCGAAGACGATATCCACGTCGACGCCTATTAAAAATAATCTGACGACGACGAATAATGAACCGTGGATAATTCCTTCGCCTTACATAGCTTTTCACACTACGTCAAGGCATAATCACGATAAAAAAATCTAGAAAAGGTATCAAATTTGTAGTCTGACGTAATGCTGCCACAATCTTATCACAATTCACAGCGCAACACCGTAACTGAACCATACGTTCTGAATGCCGCTTTTAAGTGACTAAACTTCTCTCTGTTACAACACACAAATCACGTAACTTAGCAATAACGTTACAACCCATTAACAGCTCTGTGCATACTACTAAGATATATACACTACTGAATAGATCAATTTGTGATGTGATCAGTTCATTACGGAAAATTGAGAATGCCCTTCGATGCTCAGCAGTGTAACGTCGATTGAAGTAATTATGGAATAGAAGCCTGCAGTAAACGTGATTTCTTTGTGCGCTAAAAACGTGTGTCGTCAATCGTAGCCACAGACAATCTACTTGGATGTGTGCCAGCCGATATATATCTGTGGAATGTTAAAAGAGCAGAAAATATACCATTACCATTCGAGGCATCCGTGCAATACATGCTTGTAATAAATCAGTCAAATGGCCGTGTTGGATCAAGGTGTACACATCTTAACAACGTGCACCCCAATATCAAGTTTACTACTGAAACTGGGGAAGACAATCAATTGTCACTTCCGGACGGTCGGCTATCTACCTAGTAAAGGCTAGTCAATAATTTCACTTCAAAGGGGTTGCACCAATCGTACATGAAAGTGGGCTCGTGTGAACAGTACGTTACGTAATTCGCATCAAACGCACGTGTTTGAGAGTACACTCGGAGAGCTCAATTCTACCAAGCAGATTCTCAATGAAAACAGCCACCACACGTGTTTTATCCATAAGCATTCAAAACCAAACTGGCCCCACAACAGTTATCACAGCAGTGTCAGGCAAACCGGTCTGCATATCTCCACCTGTCAACAGTGATAATGCAAGACTCTCCGCAGATGCTGATGTAACCGATTAAAAAACTCCACAGCCTAACTGAACAACATTAAATCTGCGTAATCATGGCAGTCCTGTAAAAGCACGGTACCGTGGGCGCCACCAGTTTAATACGCTGACTACTAACTTGGACTTTAGTCTCTGAAATACACCAAATGTCTACATTCAACGAACCTAAATTCAGTATGAGGGCGGCCTGTTGACCTATCTCTCTCGGAGTGGGGAAACTGAATGCACTTATACTGTCTCATTACTGCTGCATCCAGGGGTTTTCATTTCTACGTGTGAGGGCGATTGAAGTGATCGTAAACTCAACATGTACTCTACAGTCTGCAAGAGAGCAAACAACATCAACCTTACACAGCATCTTTGTTGAACACATCAGTTAGATTGTGATATAACGAAACATGTACAATAACAATGACAGTCAGTAGTTCGAGCACATTCTTTAATAACGTTGTTCCGTTGGGAATGCAAAACAAACCCTTATGTGCTACACATGCTGATTTCAGTATCTCCAGTTTTGTAGCTTATTCATCATGGTTATAAAAAGGATAGGCTTGTGAGGACTACAGATTGTGACTTACCAGCTGTTTCCCGGTTTTCTAAAGTTAAGCTCGTTTGACTGAGTGAACAAAAGCAATCCGACAAGATACAGTGGCCTGCTCAATCTCATCGATTTGCTAAACACAACAGGACAAGTATGTGACGTAGGTTATTCACCCAACATGAAATATGGACCAGGATCCGTTAACCAATAAACTAGTTTAGAGAATGTTGACAAACGCAAGAAATGCACAGCGGTTGTTTGTCACACAGAAACATTCAAACCTATGAGACAGATTTATCATTACTGAGAACTATTGTAACTGAATCAACGGACAGACCTGCGAAATAGTCTTTTTTCAACACCGCACACAGACTGATGCACGCTTCACGAAACGCGCTAACAGTCTCTTCCTCGTCATCCGCCAATTTCGGCTTGAACAATATGGAATGTGCCGGCTTGAAAAACTGTAATTAAGAAAACAGAGGAACAAAAGGAATCAAAGTGAATCTGTCAAAGGAAAGCGAAGGAATCTCGTACCAGGTGGACAGACAACTTGGTCCGTGTGTCAGTCCATCGGATACGCGCACGCATGATCACCAAGGTGATCAGGAGTAGGCGCGTGTGACGGCCGTCATATAATGGATGACCACTGGGGCGTGAGAAAAACAAATAAGGAGACAGGCATACGTGCCGACACATTACAAAAAGAAACAATCGAAATAACGCCCTGTGCGTGAGATGGGTGTGCATAAA
>LUCH01003231.1:0-12145 GCA_013368495.1 Paragonimus heterotremus | reverse complement strand
CTTAAAATATCTTAGTGGTGTCATTTCATCAGCTCGAAATGCTACAGATGAAGTGCACAAGAGAACAGCGAAGGCAAGCAGTGTGCTGCAAACATGTTCTAATGCCAAATAAAGCGTTTTGTTGTGTGGATCACACTACCGGTCCATTTACTGGAAGAGGCACATAAACCCTCGGCAGTCGATCACTACTGTGTCCACCATTTGGCCGGTATCAAATAAGTTGGTTGTATGGGAAACGCAACAGTTCGTTGGCGGGTACTTGAGGGACCTGCAAGTTGGTGACCGATAAGCAAGTTAAAAAAAAATATGCATGACCTGAGCTGGCTAAGCCGGTTGCTCTGTACGCTGAAGCAACGTCAGCCAAAACGTGCATTATTCAGCGCGGTCGCTAATAGTTGGAAAAAACTGTACGGTGACCAGGCGATGACTAGGTCGTTGGCTATGAAAGCTTTGACCGTACAGCTGAGTAACACTGGGGCTTCGTAATCATCCACATAGTGGATTGAAAACGTTATCTGGCATGGTAGCGTATCGCAATCATGGTACTTCGAAATTTTTGCCCAGTCTTTCATATCAACGTTTTCGCGTGTAGTTAACAAGCTGTCACTTTGTGGACAACGGCGGTCCGAGCCAATAATATCCGAATAAGGCCCAAATCTGAAAACATTTGTAGATCTGTACAGTGCTAGTGGACAGTATGGCATTGGTCGAAAGTATAAACGGTCCGCAGCCTCTGAGAAACTCAGAAGCAGACGACTGCAGCCGCATACATAGTAACGGTTTGTACGTACTGGCTTTGTATGACTAGCAGCCGATGGCAGGACAAATTTACGCGTGCATACGTCTTTTAAACTAAAGTTCCAGCTTTCACACCATGACGTATTCATTGTAATGTGTCATGCAATGTCAATTATGGTGTGAATATAGACAGGGCCGTGGGTCAAAACAACTTTTCTATCACGTAATACCACTGAACTAAGCCACCCAAACAAATTGAGACGAATAAAACTGTTACTGTCTTTCACCTTGTTTGTCAGACCTGCATCATAGGAAACCCAGAGTAAGTCAACTGTTATCAACAAAATGAGCATGTTTCACCCTTCACAACACGTGACATCTATCCCTAGATATTCAGAACAACGTTGACATAATACACGCTGTTCCTTGGTCATGAACAAGAAATATGTCAAACTGTTACGACCAACTAAAAGTGTATGACCGAAGCTCGTATAACCCAGTCAATCTCACAGCTTTATCAGATAACTAGAGGTGTTCCGTTTCATGAAAAACTTTCTGCATATATATATAACGCCGATCGGTGTTGCACACTCAACTCTAACTGAGCGATCCTGAAGGATGCCAAAAATCACTCGGAATTCGGTAGACAAAATCGCTGTAATATATATGTAGTGAGAGTAACAATATGGTTGAATACATATCTCATGGATCACAAATCACGTGAACTATTACGAGCTTGCGTTTTGTAGTAGCGGGTCTTTGAAGACAAAATAACTTCGTGATAACAACCTATATTTTTTAACATGAGAGTGAAGTAAACATTCTTAACGTCTAGGATTTTGCGAACCAGAAACGCATTCTTGGTGTTGATAAAAAAAAAGTCAAACCTACTTTGCCTGCTAAATCAGCCGCCTGTTGAAATACGTCCGCTCCACAGACTTTCAACAACGAAGTCTCTGGACCGCGTAATTCATCGACAAAACGCATGACCAAGTCAGACTCGAATAGACGATCACCCTTGTTCAACAACAACGGCACTTTACCAGATGGTGAGAGACGTGAAAGCCAGTCGGGCTTTTCGGATAATGAAACAAGGACCAAATCATAGCTGAAGTAAAGGAGAAAGATAGAGAGACGTATGGAGATGGTCTCGACAAGTTTCACAGAAAATACGGACTAACAAACAAAATCAGTTATCAGGCAAATGTTTTTTGGTAGACGTGGGTAATGTTAGGACTGGAAATAGACAATAAGGAATTATAGAAAATGTTATGGTTAACTTTCCAGCATTCAACCAAAAGGCGTTTGATGTTGATGGATAACAGTGACAACCGAGAAGCACTAGTAGAAAAACAACTAGGACGTTCAGAGAAACCCTAAATGAATGAAGGAGCTGAAACAGACGATTTTCACAGTTTTAATCGACAGTTAAACCGTTCAACTCACTCTATCTTGTGGTAGCTCAATGTCAACCGTACACGATCGCAGAAAGGACAAAACCGAAAAGCTATCAGCGTGTACCGATTTTCATCGATGACGGGTTCAGGGTCACCTAAAACGACATAATAACTTGAGTTTTGATGTAACAATGAACCATACTGATGCGTTAAATAAAGGATTATGTGCACAAACGTTTGGTGCCCACAAGTCGCTGAAACGTGGATACGGAACGGAGATACTCAAAGGACAGGTAAACTTTAATGTTGTGGACAATCAATCAACTTCAACATATCCCCAGGGAACATACTAAACGGTGAAAGTGGACGCGAAGGCATCCCAATGTTCTGTGTGGGATACACGATATAAACCATACATCATTTTAAAAGCACCGTATGACAAGTTGACAAAGTCGCCGTGATACGAGTAAGGGGGAATCATTAGTCGTGATTTGTCTGGCTAGATTACAAACATATTCAATACAAATCGAATAGACATCGATCACCAATTGTATGCAATTGATTGCATACTAAAATTCTTGAACATTAGCTTGACCATCGTTCGCCAGGCTGCTGAGAGAGAAAGACGGTACACTAGAAGTTACGATAACCTAAAGAAACTGATGATCATCCAGATGCAAGCATGCATTACTCGCAACACCCTGTCATTTCGGATAGTGTCCAGTTGGTAATGTGAACCATAAATCGGACAGTCTGATCATACCTAGGCAATAAACTAACTTTGAATAACCAAACTAAAACACACAGGGTATGAGCTACGACTTGCAGAATTAACCAGGCGTACGTGAAAATGAAAGAGAGCACGAGGAACAATTAACAACGTAACCGCAGCGCAAAAACAGATTGTTCCTGAATACACATAAGGATTACGGCATCTAACTGCTAAAACTACAGAACATTGGGGATTGTGTTTCCGGTTGCTTCAAAATTCACCCTGTCTAGGCTTTGCTAGTTAATCGTCATGATCATCCACGGTTTGTTCAAAAACAACTTACTCGTAGCCAACTGTCACAAAAGTCCTAGAAAACAAAATCCACGATTGGTTGTGAGCTTGCAATTAAACACCGTACATTTGCCTAACAATGAAAATGGACTATGAAAGGATTTCCGTTGTCTATCTAACGTACTTGAAGCCGAAGAGCAACAAATTAAGACGCTTGACGAAAGATAGACAAACAGATACTTTTATGGATCTCTCCAAATCATTCGGAAGTGCTAATAATTTCATGCATAAAACACACCAGTACAGATAATCGATTATCTCAAAGATCTATGCTTTAGTGTCAAAGTTGACGGTGTGTTACATCACTGGCGATATGCCCCGAAGTTCCATCCATTGCTGGTGGTGATAATGTTTACATGAATAGTTCTCTGAATACCACAAATTGTAGGTTCACTGATACTCATGTATGCGAATGGTACGAAAATGTGATGAATAGTGGTTAGTTTAAATGAACAGGAAAAAGCTCCAAAATGACAGACAGTATGCAACTCTGCAAAGCGACGCAACAGATTCCGTTTAATCTTACCAAGTGTAATGCAATGAAAATTTGTCAACTACAGCAGAGTGAACAGTTTGTAGATGGTTGAAAGTTGACATCTTTAGGCAAGACCTAAGATCAATCACCTCAGAAAATCTTAGCTAGCCTTCTAATTACGCCTCTAAGAAGAAACAAACTAACACACTTGGAATGCCAATCGTGTTGCCTGGGAGGGTTCATCTAGGAAGCTTTTCCCAGAGCGCCTTCATTGTGAGTTAAATATTCCAGTGTGCTGAGGGTATCCTATTATGAGACATCCAGCTAATTACTAGTATAACGGGAGGCAAGCAAATGCGTTCTAATCCACCGTTCACGTCTTTACTTGAGCAGATAGTTCAGATCAGGTCACTGTTTCAGATGTTGGACAAAATAACTCGTTTGACAATCAGTGCTAAACACTCGCTTCCTAACCCCCTCCTGGCACACTCGTTGGTTCCACTCGATACGACCGATTGAACGCAGACATCGGTGGTCAAACACCTGAAGACGGTTCACGTCCTCTACCTTGAAGGGCCATGCTTCGCTGCCGTGAAGTAATACAGCCCTCATTGTTGTTTGATATACGCAACCTTTAAGCTTCAGAAAGATACCTCTCTGTCGCCATAAGTGCCTCAGATTAGCGAACAGCGCTCTAGCCTTAAAAATACGCACCTCTATTTCATTCCATACACCACCGCCATTGTCACTAAAGCAGCTTCCCAGGTATACAAACCGGTCAACAACATTTATGGCTTCGTTACCTAACATTAAATCTGTGTAATCACAGCAACCTTGCAGAAGCACTTTGCATTTCGAGGCTGCAAAGCGCATTTCGAAGTACTTAGCAGAACGCGAAATTGCGTTCAGCGTTGCTTGTGAAAAAACAACACCATGTCGTCAGCATAATCAATATCAGTCAGCCTTCCATCAGGTAGCAGGGCCACACCGGAACCATTTGAGTGACCCAAACAACCCTCCATTATTTCGTCTATGACGAAATTGAACAGAAATGGTAAAATGGGACAGCCTTGACGTACGCCGCTCCTGGTGCTGAAACTGTCAGACAACTCACCGCAATCCCTAACCTAAGCCGATGTATGGGAGTAAAGCGTCGACAGTATGTTCACATACTTGATCGGTACACCCCTGCGTTTAAGTGACTCTAAAAGTGCAGATCGATCCACCGAATCGAACCCACCCTTATAGTCGAGGAATACGGCAGTTGTTGGCCGGTGGTATATATGACGCTGCTCGAAAATTAGACGAAGGGTAAAAATATGATCTATACAACCCAGAATGAAACCAGGACGAAACCCAGTCTGTTCTTTTCTAATGTTTAACTGTCGAACAGCAGTGAGTCGACGAAGTATATTGAATGCCAGAACCCTTGAAATGACTGGGAACAAACTAATTCCCCTATGGTTTTCACAAGAGCTCTTGATACCTTTCTTGAATATAGGAACTATTATCGCGTGACCCTAGCACGAGGGATGGTCGTCCTCGTCCACACAAGTTGAAACAGCTCAGTTAAGGCCTTTAATAACACTTCTCTACCTTCTTTAGAAAGTGCTGACACGAGATCATCTGGACTAGCAGCCCTATTACGTTTGACAGCCGAGAGGTAATTGCGAACCTCAGTCTCAGTGGATGGTTCCAAATCTACCGACCAGGGTGAAACGTCACAAGTTTGTGGCGATAACACAATGGAAGCAGGAGGCCAGCTAAATTGACTCTCAAAGTGTTCCGCCCAACACTCTAACTTCCTGGACTTATTATGAATTAGTGTACCATCTGCCTGGCTGATGGCTGCACTGACAGACTGTCGCCTGTGACCAGTGGCACGGATCAGCTTAAATAGTTCGCCGATGTTCCCTGAAGCAAAGGCGGTTTCGATTTCCTTAACATTTTCCACTAGCCAAGCCTCACGATCAGCCTTTAGGCTGCGTTTCAGTTTCCTACGGATATCTCTTCTAGACTTGTTATGTGGACTACCAGAAGGAACTTTCCGTCTGGCTTCTAACAACTCCACAGATTTCTCTGAGATACAATGTTTGTTTAGTCCATGTATCCCGGTGCCGCATGCTACAGTAGCTGCTCTCTGGATGGCTTGTGATGTTGTGACCGCAAAAGACACTTGGCCTGAAAATTCGTTTATTGAGCAAACTCCTGCATAGTTCATGTCAAGAAGCAAACCACAAATGCGTACACTCATTTGCACGTCAGACATGCACACACATACATCGGGTGGTAGGACGTTGTCATTCTCCTTGATGAAACTTCTGCCATAGTGCGTATACACTATTCCGATAGTCTATTCTTGTCCATCGTCTTCCTGGCGTTCGGAGCTTGCTCCTTTGTTCCTGAATGCTGCCTGTGGGTAATATACTACTCGTGAGTAGTATACTACTCACAACGAAACTGCCTATCATACAATAGTGAGATATGAGTCCAGCAGCCATCATTATCTTCAGAGTGACAACTACTGAGGCAGCTTTCTAAGCTGGTTTGGTGCTTATGCGTTACTGACGGTATAGCCAGTTTCTAAACAGCTAGTCGTTGCTGTCGGTGGGGTCGCTGCCCAGCAACACTGAGAACGAAACGACAACCTACCGGCACATAGTGCGAATCCAAGTATGTGCTCCAATAAGAACGGTAGTCCTGAATGGAACCCGCCATCTATAACTAACAGCTGTGATCTACATGAGACCAGGCATGATCTGGAGAAGGTGGGCACCAGATATAACAATGAAGCGATGGAAGTTGCAAGGATGCTTTTGGTACGGGTTGTCCTACTTTTATTTGCAACCGAGTTGCTCGTTTGTAAAGTTGGTTGGTCGAGGTGAAACATAAGGGTTTCAGGAAAAATCCCATCACTTTTCTCCCTTCTATTTACAAACTAGGATTGATCTACTACATCACAATGATATGGCGGCTAAGCGTAAATGTGAACCACTGATGCATAGTCGTTAACGATTACGTTAGATAGTTGCATATGCCTGTATAACGTCATATCAGCGGTTTATAAACGTGCCAAAAGCAGGGATGTATGATTCAATTTTATGGTTCTAAAACCCGAACTGTTTACGAAAAGAATGTGAACATACTTGTCATGTTCGACTATCACTCTTTCTGGTTACGAGCTTGAGTCAAGTAGACTAGTCCCGTGATCGACTGTGTACTGCTGATCCGCTACTATCTTAAGTCAGTTATCGAAGGAATTGAAATATTTTGTTATATTTCTGAAGCACACAACATTGAGAATCTCACTGTTTTACTTTTCAGCATGCAAAAAATGTGACATCTGAAATTCTGTCTCAGATAATTCAATCTGTGAGTTCGGATTTCTGTAACGGCATTTCTACATTTTCAACTAGATCCAAACACATGTATTTAGTTTCGCACACCAGGTCTTAGTCTGCCGGCATTCCTTGTTCAGCTCGATTATCGCACAAACTCAATCTAACCACAAAATCGAATCAACAGCTCTTTATCAATGGAATCCATAGCGGCCATTCACTGAATTGTCATTGAATTTTGGCAGAGTTATTATTTTTAATTTGAACAAGACTCACATTTGATCACAGATTTCGCATTCAGCTAGACTTTCCAGGCAGCCTCTTCCGAAAAGAATCACTAGACTCGCCTGGCAGGTCTAAGGAGATCTGTTCACTCCAATCGATGACCCCTCGACTAGAACTTCTCTCCAAGTTGAAATCACAGAAATTATTGACTTGTTAAGCGGCATTGTGACTACTGATGTGTAGTAGGGGATTTTGATTTTCTTCTAGATTGAACATCACCCAAAACTGATCACAGCTGTCACATTCCCATAGACTCTCCAGTCGGTCCATTTCGAAAAGAAGTACTAGACTCGAGCCTTGTTCCCATTAGGACTCGTCATTAGTACATATCCTTTTCACTGCCAAGACTAGAACTCCGGCCACGCCGTTCATGAGGCAACCATATTGACTACTGCGCCAGTGACTTCACATCAAGCACGACCGAATTATCATGTGTGAACACTCAACCACTCCCGCTTGTAATGATCATTACGAGTATTATCTAAATTAAAGCCGAAAAGTTAGCTGTCTTTCATTTACTGAAGATGCGAGCGAGTAAAACATCAAAAATTCATCTCTCAAAGCGCATAACGTATACGGTTAATATGAGCTGGTCAAAAGTGTATTAGTGGTAAGTAGGAAAAATACTGAACATGTGGGTAACTGGTAAAGTCGTAAAATGATACACTGTGGTAAATGGGTTACGTATTTCGGGACCGGACACAGCTTTAATCACACACAGACTTGTTTACAGATCACAATGTTTAATAAAAAAAGACGCTATTAGGGGGGGGGGTGACTAAAAATTAGTAAAATACAACATAAAAATCAGGCGTTAACTGTCAAATTGATGACTTCATGCGATTACCTAAGGCACTAAATCCAAACGCTGGTTGACATTCTAGTGTTCGCAACCAGACGGTTGCCAAATTTCCAGCAAAATTCTACTGTTCGATGGAATTCTAACCAGTGACCGATACTGTGTGCCCAAAAGCGGCATTTCATTTTACTGGTAAGTAGTAAAAGGTTTTAGTTGATATAGTTTGAAAATAACTCACAAGTGAGAGCAGTTATAGTGTTTCCGTGGAAATTGCAGCCGGTCTCTTTTGAACAGAAACACTCAACTCCACATTACTGAGGTTCGTCAGTAGTACATATCCGTGCCACAACGTTGCCAGCTGTGTTCAAAGTATATCAAGTAAAATTCTAAACTACTCACCAGTAATCACAATGTCGATGCCCTCTGTGATTTCCACTTAAACGGAATACTCAGTCGTGGGATGATCGATTGACAGAACGGCTACTGTATCTCCTATATAGTCGATCGGACAATCTGAGCACTACTCACAGGGGAAAGTGGCTCAGCGTTCGTATATGATAATTCGGTCTGGTCGGATGTGTACTCATTGGAACAACAGTCAATTCTATTGACTCATAAAAGCATGGCCGGACTTCAAACTTATTTTCTGTGGAGTATTTTTCAAGAAATTGCCTCCTAACTATTATGAAGAACGGTGACTCCAGCAGCAACACCAATGACTGGAAGCCAATAATGCGTGTACATACGTCCCACGAATTCAACGGATGGTTTACCGTTACCACTGAGCTATCCTGACTAACTGAGAACTGGACAAATGGTATCAGGGTTGATTCACTGACAGACTGGTAAAAACTAAGTGATTAGGTAAGAAGAATAAAAACAGTGAAAAGCAAGCGTGTTAAACGAAAGCAAACGTTGAGTCGAGGTGACAGTAAAATGATTCAAAACAGAAACGATACAAATTGAGTCCGCTGTAACGTGACAACAAAATCAAACGGTAACTAAAACACTCGGGTCAGCTGTGCCAGCCGAGGTTCACAACTGGGGGAAACACAAGCAGAAAGACAGTGATGACTCAAACAAAGTCGTGAGTTATCAATCTGCTGCTACACCGCGAAAATATCTCATTCGCGTTACACTGAACACACATATCAACAGGGGTCAATAACTCTCTTGTGGGCAGGGGCCGGCTATCGTACCAATGAATGGAGAGAAGGCTACGTTAATCTATGGCCATCAAATGATACTTGTCATAATAAAACAGTACATTTGCGGTTAACTATACTGAAATAAGATTCGCGTCATGAAGTAAACAATGAAATAAATGAGTGGTACACAGAACGCCGTTTAGCATGCTAAAGTTTCTCAACTGCAGTTGGCAAGCTGGACGAAAACGGATGTAAAACACCATTAAAGGAAAACGTCAGCTGTATTCGTAACTTGCATAGTAGGTAATACATTTTTGAGAACGCACGCTCGCGGCTATGTCCTCGGCGGAAACTGACACAAGGAGCGATCCCATTACTTACGCTTTTTGCGTTCGGTCTTCTGTGTCCAACTTCTTCAGGGAAACGTAGTTCGTCTCTCTCGACATACACAAAGCTATCGACCAAGTCTGACATTTCTATAAAGATGCATCCATAGCTTCCAACCTTCAATTCACCGCAAAACGTTGGAATACCTTAATCTCTTCTACTGTTACTATCCTGGAAAGTGCTGGTTTGATCGTATTAGAAGTAATTACATCCATATTTATCAACCACCCTACACGTCAACGCACACTTAGTCATTCGTATCAGACGATGTTACGTTGTCGCACGGAATGCTTTTTATTTCTCATTCTTAGGAAAGAAATGTGAAAATGTATTGTTCATAAAGTTTTCCCACTCTCCTGTAATTGCCAAAGTCTTAAAAGCCAAACCAACAAGCAATTATCTACCATTATTTATATACAAATTTCGCTTTTATACTTTTCTATACGGACGGTCTTTGGATTATGGATGTACTCCTCTTCTGTAAATACTTATATATGCAATTAAAAAAAGTAACATAGAATACTGATATCACTTTACGGTGGGATTAGGGGAAGGATCACTTCGACTGCCTGACCAGATCACGCTCTCAGGCAGTAGGTTGCTGATCCAAGAGTAGCGATGACCTTAAGCAGCCAGTGTCTAAATAAAGTTGACCGTACAAAACAAGCTTATGCCTAACCGGTTCAGTTAAACCTAAACCGACATATATCCAAAGTTCAATACACAAACATACAGGTGAAAGACAACGAACTGTTAATTAAACAGAGGACATGAACGCCAGAGGCCACATACCTGCTTTGAGATGTTTGGGCAGAGCAATAACATCACCGACTTCCCCCATTTTCACAATGAATACAGTAAACGATCCACGCGTCTAAACTTTGCTCACGCAAAGATGACTAGCTGCAAAAGACAAAAACAACGTCCAGATTGAGGATCCGTCAAAAACCATCAAACCAACAAGATGTTTCCTACTATGCAGCCCAATGAGTCACGCACAGGCCAGGAACTGTCAGGCTGTCCAAACCTAGACAGTTTCCATAACCACCATCCGACCCTTCGATCGTGTGAACAATAGGTGACATCGTCCCCACTGAGCTATCTCCAGGTCATCAACCAGGGCAGCAGGTCACTGTTGAACTGAGACTCACCAATAAACGCCGAACATATTAGTGCGGTCTAGACAGCGTAATGTAGGTATTACACAAGGGTAGGTCTTACATTCAAACACGCACGGCTACCGCGTTTAACTTCTGCATCATAATTCGTTACTTCATACGAATCTAGCTCCATCTGACAACGGTAACTGCAGAGAACAGTTTCCACATCATCAGGTGATTGCTGTCATGTGACGTACTAGATAACCAATGGACTAGATGATAATTCCGGCCAGATCGGAGGTGAGCAGAAGCATGTGAAATCATCGGGGCTCGAACTACTAACGTACGACCAGCAGTAAACCTCACACGACCACCAAGATAAATAGAGGGATGGATTGCGGACGTGCCCGTTCCAAAGTGGCCGACTCAAACTTGGCAGGGAAATACCTATTGCGAGGTCGTCGACACCAGTTAGTACGAGAGACACTACGTGTCTTGAGAACTATGCACAGGCGATTGTAGCTATTATTATTATTACTATTATTATTATTATCATTACTGCAAATCAGTTTGATGACAAACTGAGTGACAACTGAAACCAGCGGAAAAAAAGTAGTTGAAGACTGAAGATTGTGTTGTACAAAACGGCAGTCCCCATCGCCTAACCCAAATGACCGAGGTTAAAAGCACTCCCGTCCAAATCTCAGCGGCCAGGGTTGATGGTGTTCAGTTTCCTGAATGTTCAATGTACATAAGATGACATACCGAACAATGAAAACAACTGACGGATGTCATGTTGGGAGAAGCAAGGACAAACGGGAATCCAGAATATTTGCCTATTACAGTGAGAGGAAATTTATTAGGAGTGACAGAAGGAAGGTTTTTTAAGTCGACGTTGAGCCGTTTAAACGGCTGGGTTGCCTTGATCAAGTTCCTATTAGGTGGTGTAAAAAACCCTGTCACAACGAGACTGGACCTTGACGCGATGTGACGGCTTGCGCGTCAGGACGACCTATTGGGCTAAATTGGACGATGTGGCCACCACACCGTTAGTCACTCATACAAGGCATGCCAATAGGTAGGACGAATCAATTTTCTGGTCCTCCAGGTTGGGGGTTGGAAGGAGGTTGGCATCTTTTTTCGGAAAACGTACCAGTTCTGGTACATCGCCACCCACCCGATGTCTTGCGGTATAGGCATTTGAGTGAAAGACTTCGGTTGAGAACCCTAATCGTTCTCTTGTCTAGGTCTGGGCGCCCTGGCAGTATCTCAGCCTACACACAGCCATGAATAGTCACAACACAAGTAATTCCATACTGCACCGGCCGTCTCGCAGTATAAACCGGGTCGCCCTATCTGCTGCATACAGCAGGGTGGACAGGCGAAAACATGCTACTGCTGACCCCTCCCCCACT
>LUCH01003230.1:35174-66664 GCA_013368495.1 Paragonimus heterotremus | reverse complement strand
AACGGTGGAACGTTGGGCGATCGAAGTGCTCTTTGTTTGAGGGTACCTTTTCTAACCCCCTTCTTCCTGACACGGAAGACAGCAGTGCCGCAACTATGGAAATATTTCTGCTGTAGGCCCATAGGCTCATGCCTCACTACCTAAGCACTCCTATGCGGTCAGTAGTGCGACATACAATCCTATGAATGTAACTGCTTTTCATCTGATTGCTCCCCTTTGGCCTGTCTGACAAGGTTGCACCTGGAAGGACCGGAGTCCTAGTCAGCATAGTCCGCCGGATCAAAACAGTACACAAGCCCGACCACCTCGTCAAGGTAGCAGTATAGGTCGGGCTCCATTTCTTACTCGCTAGTACTACCCGGTATGAGCGATCGAACGGAGGTATGGATGGCTAAGTATCTGATCGCAATAGTTTTACAGGAGCACTTTGTACTTTTAGATCTCAAAACACATTCCAGTGTGTATACCAGACCAGAAAGTAGCATCTCGTGTTACCTTTTTTTGCTTGAAATTCATAAAACAACATCACCTTGATGACATTTTGAATGTCAGCCAGCTGCACACTAGGTAGGGGTTTTACTCCGGCATTCTGTGGATGCTGAGACTGTTTCCCCACTAATTGCTTGTTCTTCCTTAAGGTCTGTCTCCTGTGCTGCATTGAGTCAAAGAATTATAATAAATGCCACTATCGCGGTGACGACTGTGGTCGATCTAGACTCTTTATGATTTTCAAGGGTACCTGAATCATTTCCTGAATCCGGAAATTACTTTTGAATAGCAGCAAACGTTCCTAATTGTCCAAACTGGTTGAAGCAACCTAGCCATGGCTCCTACTAATGCCACTCCACCTTCCTTGAAAAATACAAGCACGAGGCTATCTAAGTCAACTGCCCTATTACTTTTGAAGGCCGACATACTGTGGTGGACGCCAGTTTTTGAGTGGATATAGTTCTACCGATCATGGTAGTACATTGCAGATCTGCGAGGACAGACCAGTAGGATCATATTGGCTGCTCAGTTGGTCACCAAGATGTTCCGCCCAGCAGTATAACTTTCTGACCTTATTGTAGATAAGTTCAGGGTTTATTCCATTAATGGTTCCACTAAGAGATAGTCGTCTTGGACGAGTGCAAAGGATAATCTCAAACAATCCACGGTGTTTCCCGAAACAAATGCGTTTTTCATTTTCTTAACTTCCTTCATCATTCAAGTCCCACTGTTGGCGATCAGCTTATTTCACTACTTCCTCCCGATATTGCTCCTAAACGTGTTATTCGAACTGCCAAAGGGAACGTTTCATCCAGCATTTATCCACCATAAATGCTACTCTAAAATTCCATGTTTGTTTAACTCACCAATCACCATGTCACATGTTATGGTACCTGCTTCATGACTGAACTGTAAGATTCGAGTCAAGTAGTTATTAGGCTCTTACCAACGTTATAGGCTCCTTTAATATTCATGCTCGGCATGAGGCAGCAACGCCTGTCCGCCATTCTCCGCTCAATATGATGTACTCCCAACACCATTACCTCACAAGACTCAGCTTCAACACGTCGGCCGACCCCAGTGTTCACATCTCTAATCCAAATGAGATGTGTTAATTTAAGGAGAATGACCAAATCCGAGTAGATGGCGCCACGGACCCTGCTCTCACTTCAGCCGAGTAGAGCGCATACAGAAACACCTACTAAAGGTTTTGCCTCCGAAACTGGACCTTACAAAACAGAGTTTTTTGCTAACCGGAATTCAGTCATCCACTGCGGCTGCTGAATATATTTTGCGGAGTGAACCTTCTTCAGCCTCACCGGTGATGGGATCCGTGAAGTCTCCCAATGTATGCAACCAATTTCCGGTAAACAAAACGGGTGTTATCAACAAAGTGCGTTGTCTACTCTTCTGGATCCTAATTTCCAAAATATAGCAGACCTAAACGTCTGAATGCGTCTTCCAGCTTAGCCAACCACCTACAAACATGGCACGGTGTGGTCAGCAGTAGATTGATATTTATAAAGCGTATAGTAGGCGAAGAGTTCCGTGAGTCGAATTTATTTTGTTCAACAGGCGACAGTGCCATCTCTCATCGAAAGCACATCGGCGAGCTTTGGCCTTGCCCACAGCGCATTCCCACAGCACGTTTCTTATGTTTTGGAGGCACTGATGGTTGAAATTGTGGACATCTTTTCCGCAAATGGGCCCGGTTTCTCCACGGTACGGTGTAACTATACCAACATTGACATTATAAATGCGGTCTGTTACCGCAAACATCAGATCATGTCAGCACCGCAGATGGTTTAAGTTGGTAAAAACCCTCCGTGCATTGTGCGTTTTGTAATCCCAGATATTCCACTAACGCTAGTACATCTCTTAAGATATGTGAAATTATCGACTTTTTCAATGGACTAGTGTCAAGGATAGGATTAGTTTCATGGTTCTGCCATTCCCACGACAACCCTTGCACTAGTACAGAGCGAAGATTATCCCAATCTGGTAAACGGAAGACTAATGCGGATAAGATGTTATGGGCTCTCTATGAATCCTTACTCATTAGAACAGTGTAATCTGTCCACTTAATGTCCAGCATCTGGCTGCCGTATTACGTAATCACATTTACGCGACACCCACAAGTTGCCAGCGTTAATCACCTACATGGTGGAAGACTGACTGACCATGAGTATACTGACGACAAGGTGTTTCTGCTTGGAAACAGACAGACGATGCTAGAAGCTATTTAAAACTCTGTTAAACACTCAGAAGTGCCCTTTGCAGCCTCATTGTGCAAGGTGCTCCTATGAAACTGACGGGACCACGTAGATTTAATGCTAGTTAGTCACGTTATGGGGGTTGTTGATCGGTTTCTCTATCTGGGAAGCTCCGTCGGCACTCAGTATAAATTACGTGAACCGTCTTCAAATACCTGATCACGGATGTCTGCGTTCGATCACTCACATCCTCTTGCAGCAACGACTAGGCAATGGACAAGTTCTGAAACGAGTGTTTGATGACAACTACCAGTCGGGTTCTTTTACTCAATCTTCACGTTTACACAGACTTAGATATCTAGACTTTCTATTGAGGACGCTAGCTAGTTGTCCACTACACCGGACAATCTTGGCCAACGATGCGGCCGACTAGCGTAAGGTGAAAGATCGGCAAGTGAGGACCTAGTAAAAACAAATGAAATCGTTCGCCAATAGGTTGGCCAGTCTAGGTCAGGTTCGTCACCCGGGTTGGCGCGCTGGCGACTCATGGGGTACGTGGCTGAAAACGTTAGGTGAGATGGCGGATAATCGGGCTCAATGGCATTAACGTTGTTGTTTGGCCGAGGTGTTTGTGAAGTGGGTGCATTGAATGACGCTGGGCAGTGAAAGCCGTAAGGTAGGTGTCTTGCTGATGACGTCTTACTTTCATTTATAGTTCGGTTGTTTGTTTGTGTGGTGTAGACACCTTGATGTTGAATGTTTGAATATAGACGTAGCTATTTTCAGTAGTTAGGTCTTTCCCTCTCCCTTTTTTCTCTTCTATTCCTGTACAGGGTCCGCTTCTTTTC
The DNA here is from genome assembly GCA_013368495.1 of Paragonimus heterotremus. NCBI lineage: Eukaryota > Metazoa > Platyhelminthes > Trematoda > Plagiorchiida > Troglotrematidae > Paragonimus > Paragonimus heterotremus. Next base: position 63,114 of record LUCH01003230.1, on the reverse strand, counting down.
ATGGTTGCATGATGGTTAAGCACCAGTAAGAACTGTTGATTTATTGCTGTATTTAATAATGAAAATGAAGAATGGATGCCGGAGGTAGATCTTAATTTACCGTAAGCCCTAGACCGACCTGCGGTCCCGAAATGTATCGCATCTCTTCGGTATGTGTTTTCTCCGACATTAATAGATTACCTAACAACGTGGTATTTATAAACCTGTCGGACTGCAGATAAGATTTTGACCACTTGGGCCGGAACTATCTAGCAACGGTATATTGATTGATTTTTATGGGTATCTTCTGCAGTTTCTCGTATTTATATGTAGCCTAACCTCAGGAAGTGTTTAGCAAAATGCCTGACCACTTCTAACTTTAAAATAAATTGAAATATTGTAGCTGACTGCAGATACGAATCTAACTGATAGTTGCAAAGTAATTATTGAGCTTCCCTGTCAACAACCCACTTGAGGCCTTGTATTTCACGTGACATCAAACATTTGGTAACTTCAGGATCAAGAACTTGACGTTATGGAAAATTTGTTTCTCTGCTAACAGATTTGTTAGGGGTGTTTCATTTCACTCAGAAGATAATTCTTTATGTTCATCTGGATAGTTTCTCTGCGTTCAAGTGACACTGAGGGTCACGCTTTGTATAATTAGAGCAGCACTTTTTATGGTCCTTTCAGATCGGCGTTTGATGTAAACACATGCGTAATTGCCAGACCAACATCTTCTTCTCTATCAAACTGTCTTGTAGCAGTTAAGCGTCAGTGTGAACCACTGTTGTATTACTGTCTATGATGATGATGATGTACCCTAACTTGCAAGTGGCAGTTTACAAGGTTGGTCCTAGAAAATTTTGCTGGGACGTTCATTCGAAATACTGGTAGTTGTTGGTGTGACGGGAGTCAGGAGGGACAAAGATGAATTTCATAATTTTCTTACAGACGGTTTAACATAAGTTTAGATATAACGCTACTTAACAGTACTACTCGAAATGATTTAGTTTATCACTTAAAGATTGACCTTCGTGATTTCGGTTGCTGAAGAATTAATTTGAGTGTTTCTAGTCATTTCGTTTTCATGCTACCATCCTCGACCCATCGTCAGTTGATAGTACTTGTGATGCTTGAACTATTATTTATAATTACATCGGTGGTTGGCAGTAACTCTTACCTGTCTACACCTTGCACGCACAGCTTAATTTTAAATGATAATAAGGCTACTTCCGTTAGACGCAGCTTCGTTGGAGCTTTCACCGATTTTTATCATTGAGTGCTTGTAGTTGGTGGGAAAATTTGTCAAGAAGCGCCGGTGTTCCCACGAATGAACCCAGCCACTCGTCGTCTCACGTCACATCTTCAGCTATGCATTATTTAAGGGCATTCTATGCAATATGTTGCTAGGTACATTTTGTAATAGCTTCGTGTTCGAAAACATGTTTGTTTGCTCATTCATGTACAGTTTAAATTGAAAGCATTCTGGAATGCCATATCCTTCGCATTTGGTGCGCCGTTTTCCAAACTTCTTACTCACGCACCTTTCTTCCAGATATGTGAAAACTTTTTCAGCCTTACTACTCAGAATGAAGTCGGACAAGTTTAATGATGCAGATTTATCCCGTCACCACAAAGTGCAAGGCGTGATTGTAAATGTGTTACTCGTTGTTACATGTGCAGTGTTTGTTTGCAATGGTAAATTTTGTTTCAAGAGTTTTCGTTCAGCAGTCATCCAGATATCCCGTGTTTGTTCTTCGTTAGCTTTCATTACTTTACATTTTGAACAATACTACACCTCAACCATTGACCTTAACCTTGTCTTGTAACTGTTTGTCATATATGAGAGTATCTAGCAGTTAATTGGATGTTTTGATCTTGTTTGTCACCTCACATGTTCAAGACATTTTGTAGTCCTCTCAAACTAGATATCACATTTCTATTATTTTATACAAATGTCTGTTGTTCGTGTTTCCTCCTTTACTTTTTCTTGCTTTTCATGCGGTTACGAAAAGCTAGTCCGTCGACTTTTTGTAATCGTTTACACATCAGGCTCGATATTAACAGACTTCAAGCGTACTGTTATCTGTTTACAGCCGGACGGCTCTAATGATATCAATCCTCCGTGCTGTTTGAATGAATTTTGACTCTTTGTTTGGGCGCACCTACTCGTCCGGACTTGAGGTTCAACTCTGACTGTCGTATTGGTGAAACAAGTGTGTTGACTAACAGTCAACTGTGGAAGCAGCCGGATTGTCGTGGATATTTTGTCAAAGTCGACCGTTATGCACACTTATAACGGATGACCTGTGAACATATGCACTCTTGTTTGTGGTTTTAGATCACACAGGACGGCGTCGGTTAATAGGGTCGCAAGTTTTTCTAGGTCTCAGAAAAACCACACAGCTCTTAGTTATAGGTGGCGGGGTTCCATTAAGGACCGTCGTTCTTACTGGAGCACATACTTGGATTCAGGTTATGCGTTACTACGTTGTGGTTTCATTCTCACTTTTGCCGGGCAACGACCCCATCGACTTGCAGTTGAGAAACTGGCTACACCGTTGGTAAAGCATAATACCAAACTAGCCCAAAGAACAAACTTAGCAGTTCTCACCCCAATGATCCTAATAGCTTCCGAAAGTAAATCTCATGGTCTATTCACGAAGGTGATGTTTTAGCATGACGTATGGTGGCCTGTGAGTTAAAAAAGTTAGTTGACCTCAGAGAAATTCTTAAAGTTGTTAGCCACCAGACGGAACATTCTGCATGACAATTCGTTTAAATTTAGGAAAGAAATCCGTAGGAAACTGAAACGTAGTTCGAAGGCTGGTCGTGAGGTATGATTAGTAAGGAAAGTTAAGGAAGTGGAGACCGCTTTTGCTTCAGGGAACACCGGCAAACTCTTTAGGCTTATCTGTGCTGCTGGTTTCAGGCGATCGTGTGTTAGCAAAGCTATTGAGACGGCAGTCGACACACTCATCTATAATAAATCCAGAAGGTTAGAACAGTGTACGGAACACTTCCTTCTACTGTGTTACCGCCACAAACTTGCAATGTAGCACTCTGGGTGCTAGATTCGGAACCACCCACTAAAACTGTCATCCTCAGTTGCATTTCGGTTCTCAAACGTAATTGTGCTGCTGGTCCAGATGATCTCTTTCAGATAGTTTTCAAAAAAGGTGGGGAGGCGTTAGTGGAGGTTTTAATTCAGTTGTTTCAAGTTGTGTAGACGACGGAGACCATCCCTCCGTGCTGGGGTCACGCGATAATAGTTCCCATATTCAAAAATGGAGCCTTGGTTTCTTGCGAAAACCATTGGGTAATTAGTTTGACCCCAGTCATTTCAAGGGTTCTGGCATCCGCCATAAATCGTCGACTCACTGTAGTTCGGGTGGTGAACACTAGGGAAGAACGGGCAGGGTTTCGCCCTGGACGGGGATGTATAAATCACATTTTTACCCTTCGTCAGATTCTGGAACAGCGTCATGTGTATTACAGGCCAGCAATATCACATTTTTAGACTATAAAGGTGAGTTTGACTGAGTGGATTGATCTGCACTTTTAGAATCACCTGAACTCAGGGGAGCACCAACCAAGTTTGTCAACATACTGTCGGCGCTTTATTTCCATAACTCACTTCAGGTTAGGGTTTACGGTAAACTATCTGACAGTTTCACCATCAGGAGCGGCCAACCTTAAATCTGTCTTCTTTTACAATTTTTGTTCAATTTCGTCATAGACGCAATAATGGAGCGCCATCTGTGGCACTCAAATGATGCCAGCGTGGAGGTCCTACCTGGTGGAAGGCTGACTGATCTTGATTACGCTGACGACAAGGTGTTGACGTTTGACAACTTCCAAACGGCACAAACAACGCCATTTCGCGTTCTGCTCAATACTTTGGCATGCACTTTGTAGCCTCGAAATACGGAGTACTTCTGTAAGATTGTTGTGGTTACGTAGAGTTAATGTTAGATAACGAAGTCATGGAGGTTGTTGACCGATTTGTTTACCTGGGAAGCTGCATTGGCAGCGGAGGTGGAGCGATTGGGAATGAAATAGAGGCGTATACTTCCAACGCTAGGGCGGTGTTCACTAATCTGAAGCACCTATGGCGGCAGAGAGGTATCTCTCTGAGGCTTGGGGATCACGTATATAAGGCAGCAATGAGAGCTGTATTATTTTACGGCAGGGAAACTTGGCCGCCCAGAGTAGAAGACGTGAACCATCTTCGGGTATTTGACCGGCGATCTCTGCGTTCAATCGCTTATATCGGGCAGCACCAACGACTGAGTAACGAGGAGGAGGTTAGGAAGTGGTTGTTTGGCACTGGTTGTCAACCGAGTTCTTTTGTTCAGTCCTTAAACTTGCACAGACTTAGAGGGTTAGGTCATGTACTAAGGATGCCAGTTAATCGTTTGCCACACTGAGCACTGTTTGATGACGCTGCGGCCGATTGGCGTAAGGTGCGAGGTGGACAGATGATGACCTGGCGTAGAGAAATGAAATCGTTCACGAAAGGGTTGGTCACTGTAGGTCGGGTTCGTCCTCCAGGCTTGAGACTTGAGAAGTTAGATGAGATGGCGGCTAACCGGGCTCAGTTTTGTGAATGTTGTCGTTGTTTGTCCGAGTTGTCTGTGAAGTGAGTGCACTTAATGATACGGGAGAATGCAAGCCGTAAGGAAGCGGTCTTGCTGATGATGCTTTACTTTCACTTACAGCTTGGTTGTTTGTTTGCAAAGTGTAGGCGCCTTGATGTTGAATGTTTAAATATAGACATAGTTATTTTTAATCGTCAGGTCCCCTTCCCTTGTTTTCCTTTCCCTGTCTTCCAATACAGGATTTACTTTTTTCTTTTTCTTGGTTGTGTGACAGTTACGCATAAGTGTGAACCACTGATGTATTGCTGTCTATGGTGATGATGTTATACTTGGTTTAGTCAGCTTCAGCGGTTGACGCTAGCTATTTACTGTTGTACGCTCATGGAAGGAAGGAAAAGTTCCACTTTAGAGATGCAAAATTGGAAAGGTGTAACACTTTATTAAAAACTGATCTTTCGGAGCTGCAGGAATTCACATCAGGTTGCTTATATCTTACTTACAAACATTCCTTAACTAAGGTCCTCACTGAAACGATAGACTTGAAATTTTCATATTTTTGCATTTTCCGTCTAATCTTCTTGTTTGCAGGCCAACATCCCCGATAAAGATCACAATCCTAATGCACGGTTCGACTCAGCCATGTGCACGCTTTCTATCTGCTCTTCAGTACCACTGGCCCTCCATCCGAATGGGGGCAATATGAATCCAAACGATGAAAGCCTCAAGGCTCGTCTTGCACAGTTGCAAAAGCAAGTGAAAGCTCAGTCTTTAAGGATAGCCGAACTGGAACAAAATCGTGAACAGGTAATAACGGAACCTAACGCTTTGATTATTGGGTTAACTTTTTGGGAAATGTGCATACGTGTATAGTGGTGACTACGTAAATTCATCTGCTATAGGCAGTGGTATTGCTGATCTTATGCTTGTAGCATTCTGAAGTTAGCACCCTCGCTGTCGATAAATATAGATTCCTATGATGCATTGTTCAATTTAAAACTTTTCTTTAGGTCACCGTTATGAGACAAACGGATTCGTATGTTTTTAAAGCAGTTTCATCGAATCTTTACATGCGCATACTGTAAACATAAGAAGTACTAGCTATATGAAATGGGAGCATAAACCAATTATCCATCAGTATGTCGCCTTGGTTACCTGTTATATTAACCGGATACGGATTGAACACTGCCGTTTACTATTCTTTCACGATTGGAGAATATCGTTTGTCGTTTGCGTTACTGCTAATAACGGTGTTTTGATTTGAGGCTAGAGAAGATCTGGTGATTTAACGAATTAATTTTGAACACGCAACGCAAAATTTTGTAGCTTAATTCGAACCGCTTAAGCCGTTGTTAGATGTTGCTGCTTTTAGATTTTATTCGCCTGCTTGATCCACGGTAGACAATGCTGAAGGATTTAGTTGGGTCCATGTGATAGCTCTTGTCAGTGAGGCCAGCAGTACTTGAGCTGTTTTCGGTAGTTCATTATCATACAAATTACACCACAAATATATATATGCACTTATGTATGAATTCGCTAAACACAGTGTGGAAATCACTGTTCATTATCCTTCTTAATTATGATTATTTATCTGAAGTTCTAAGTTCTCCAGTATATTCCTTGCAATTTCGTTTATTGTTTAGAAACACCGAGCCGTTTAGCGGCGTCGCAGTAGCCAGTTGATGTACCGTTAGTCCACCTACGAAGCACTGCCACCCTCTCTTCTGGTCTCTCTTTCGAATAGTGTTGTACATCAGTGCCGTCTGTTGATTTTGTTGCACCGTTCGTTAGACATGTCGGGTGATGTTCCTTCATTTATTCAGATAGCTGTCTGGTTTCTTTAAAAATCAAGTGGTGCTTGAAATTCGCACCATATTGTTTGGAGCTTTTCTCAGATCGCATGAGGATAGACAGAATGATCTGGGCACTTCTTGCAAAGTCGAGTAGTGTTTTTAAATATCTACGTAAGCGGACGCGAAGCTTCTAATTCCTTGCTGACATCTCCCAACTAAACCTTCGTAAATCGTGGTCAGGTTACTGACTTTCCACCGGGTATTTTGTCCTAATCACTGACAGTCTGGCTGCAACAGTCAGTAAATAGGCACTCTGAGTAAGTGATCAAACGTTTTTGAGACCATACCATTTCCCTTATGGGTTTAATATTCTTCCACGCTTTTAGCTTCGTCCTGGACTTAAGTTTCCAATTATCCCTGATTTCAGTTAAGATTATGCCAATGCGTTACTTCGCACCTTCGATATTAGCTTCTCGTTCTTAGGTAGTGTTCTATAACTTTACCTCAAAGCTGATTCTACCTTCGCTTGAACATAGTGCGGTCTTTTGTTGACCACGGTGTGTCCGTTTGATCCGGCTGTTGAATTGACTGAGTCATATGTGGTGAAGAAATGCCGGTACTGTTGGAACCGTTCGTTAGCATACAAGTCTGGTTAATCATATGCACGTACGCATGTCGTGTAAACAAATACGTTCAACTGATTTACATTGCTGATTTTTTGTTGTGTTGCTTGAGAATGTTTATCTTTCGGTGTAAGTGTTTGATAGCAGTACCACTGTGAATGCTTTCTACTCTTACAGGAAAACCTATCTTCAAGGGATATTTCTTTTTAACAGACTATTATGGCAAAATCAGGCGACCAAACTTCTCTCTGTGTAACTGTTCCTTTTACCTTTTGCGACTAGGTGGGTACAATTCTACTTCATTTACATGGAATTAAGTTTGAGCCATTTGCATCAGGTCAGAAACTTATGATATGTCGACCGAAAGAATTTATTAGCTTGTCAGTGTGCATTCTGAAACAATCGCTTGTTTTATCAGGAGGACATTGAAATTCCTCCAGCTAATCGAAACAGCAATGATATGTCTTCAGAATGAACACTGATGACAACTGTCGTTAGACTTGGAAAGCACCACGTGACGTATTTCCTCAGACCGCCTAAATGTTTTGGCCTACCTTGAGGTGCCAAATCAATCTCATGGTTTCACCCTCCATCTCTATTTCTAATTATAGTTAAGTCTTGTGGTGATTGTGTGATCTAATAGAAATAAACGAGCTGAGATAACTCAACTACTGCAGATATGGCAGATCAGGTGATTTCATCAGCTCTTCCTTGAGTCTTTGCAGCCATTTCGGTTCACTTGGTTTATTCACCAGACTTGTTAAACGAAGTGGGTTTAACAGTTGCTAGAGAACAGGATACATCACACCCGTATCGGAAAGGATACCCCGAAGTTTAGCGTAATGTTGTGATGTTAATCAAAAGTGTTCCTTTAAAATGTTATCGTAAGAAGTGTTCACGAATTCGTATCGGCTTTTCTTGGGCTGCCTTTGGTACACCATAGGGAATTTTCTGGCGTTCTCTTGGTGTAATTTCGTCTACCGATTAGTAATACCGGAATTTTAGCTGACACAATGCGAACACCACTTGCAACTAATCACACCTTGCGCCTTCTCATAAACTTTTCAGTGAACCCATTTTAAAAAGGAGCACTATACTCAAGTTTCGTTCATGTTGGAGCTCGTTGGTAGTGCTGAGCCGATGTATATGATAGTTCGGTCATGTCTGATGCGGAATCAGTAACCCAGTAGTTAATGTGATTGCCTCACGAATGTGTAGCCCGAGTTCATATCCCGGTCACGACAAAGATATGCACTACTGATATGCTATATTGGAAGCGAAACTCAAGTGTAGTGCTTGTGTTCGAAGGGATCCCGCTGAATCGTCTATGGTTTTAGGAAAACTGGTCCGGTATGAGTGATGTCTAAGTTACATCAATCAAAATCCCGTAATCAGTCCCCTCTTGTCAGAATGTCTGTATGCTTACGATAAATTCGCAAGTGGAGTTCTTTCTGATGCTTCTAGTATCCCGTATTTTTATTTTTACCAGACTGTCAAATATGCTCGTTACCCATTTTTCTGCTCTACAGGACTTCATTTACCTCGAATCTAGTTCACCATCTGGATGTAGAAAACTAAAATAACGTCTACTGATATGTTCTCTGGTCTTAGTGATTGGTTGTATTTTTTTAAGCCTTGTATTATCACATTCCATCCAGAGAACAAACATTCTTTCGCCACACCAGGTCGTTGCGCAGTAGGGCTGAGTTATCATCTCTTGAATGACTGAGGCAATAAGTTGACCTAATGTTTCCTGGAATATCTCGGTTGTTATGAGATTTTCGTCTTTGACTCGATGAATACGGACAAAATGTCACGCGTGCACTCTCCATCAATTCCAAACAATTCCTGGTCTGTGTACTGCTTTGTCCGGACAGGTCTTTCGCTTTTTTTTCTTCTGTTTGCTTGTCATTCTTACGTGACGTCCGGTGAGGTCAACGCTCAGCCGGAATCCAAAGTATGCTTAGTCGTCGTAGAGTATGCATTTCACTAGTTGACAAATGGACCGTATATTGGATCCTTTCAGAACACATGCATGATTGCTGTGGCATTGTTTACGCATGCCATGGCCTCCCTGCCGAAACCATGACACCATTCGGTTATTAACCATAGTGGACACGTAAAGAAACTATGTGATGGAAAGTTCATTCTGCGTAAAGCCGCAAGGGATTAGTTTCAGTCCAAAAAGGTCTAAAAGTTCAGGAGCCCGTAAAAATTAATTAGTAGTTATTCCGCAGAGTTGGCTGTCTCATCGCCGACATTCGTTAGCGTGGACGAGCCGGACTACTGATGCTTCCATTTCCGATCGTTCCACAATAAGTTATCATTGCTTCTAAGCAAGGGGTATAGCACAACTGTGCGCGTGGTGCCGTTCTACAGTTGTAAAACTTACCAACTGCTCATTGATAATTTTGGTAGTCTGTTTTCTTGTGAAAATCAATTACTGCGGTAGTTATTTGCCGGGTTGGTTAGTTCGCAACCATCTACATCGTTGGTTGGAAGAGATGTCTTGCACAGCAGTGTACCTCAGTCAGTAGTAAGACGTTATCCGCAAACTTGGCTTTTCTTCCTATTCATGAGTTTCCATTGTTTTTATCTGGTTTTTATTGTTCACTTACCCATGTTTATTTACTAATCTGTCGTTGGGAAATAATGAATGATCGAAAACAGTTATCCACAAACCCCTGACCTGACTGCCAAGTGAGCATACAATGATCTCAAAAGATTCATATATTTCTCTGGAACTCTAAAACCAGCAAGAGAGTTCTAGAGAATGCTACGAGCAACTGAACCGAAGGCACCCTTCACCTGCAAAAGTATTACGGCCGTCAACCTCCAACCCCCAAGAGCCGATGCGAAATCGAGAACGTTCTAAGTCAAAAGATGACCGAGATGTGACAAATAACGAATGACTTCGTATTGCTTCCGTACATTTTATATGAATGATTATAGCATTCCAGTCAACGATCAACGCTATGTGCCAATGATCACATCCGGTAGCGATTGTCAAAAACCTATTGCAGATTTCATACAGACCAAATGCAAGCGGAAGAGATTTAATCAACATAAAAGATCGATCCCGATGAAAGTCGATATATGAAATACTCACTGTTGCCCATATAGGGAATGTAGCGTGTTAAAAATGTGTACGAACAGGGCAGTTTAAGTTTCAATGGGCGTGCACAAAGCGTTTGTATCGTGGGCAATCTCCGTTTTTCGTGCAATAGATGTGTAGCTTGTTCGTACCTCGTTGTGCAGAGAGACAGCTCATCTCGGATTACCGGTTCTTGCACTGTTGATTGTATTGTCTTATAATATGCACCGTCGAACCTGCCCTCTGTGATCAGTTAGCTTGGATACAGGTAGCCCGAATATAGTAGATAAAAGCCTCGGCCCGCATCACAAAGATCTGTCAGTTCGAGATTCGCTTAGAATATTTCTATCTGCTGAGTTCAAACAGGAACGACGCCGCTCATGTCGTGTCGGTTCGAAGGTGACCATCACAATGGGTGACATCTCTGGTATGTAATCTGTGACCTTTTTCATCTACGCAATCCCACACTACAACGTTTCTAGGCCAGACGATGTTCCTATCAAGAAAAATGAAACAGTATTCCGTGGGGTACGTTGTCTATCTTCTCCGTTTGTCCAAAATACCTGTCTGGTAGCAGCGTATCTCCATGTAAATAGTTATGGAACAAGCAGTTTAAAATGTGTTAACGGTGTATCCTTGTACGGTTCGCATTCTTTTGTTTTCTACGTCAGCACTATTCCTACCTTTACTGTAACTTACTTTTTGCGTCACGTATTTTTAATATCGTTGGATATTAGTTTACCAGGAAGAATGTTGAAAATATGTTAACGAGGGATCTCATGACGGGTTGGAGAGTTGTTTGCAGATTGACCGTATTATGAATGGATCGATTTGGATGTGTACTTGTTGAAACGTCGTCGTTTTCAACTTGCGATCTGGCTGTGATCATGTCCACAACAAGCAGTGAAAAATGGTCTTACCTCTGACATCACTCATTGTTCCCTGTATGAGCTACCTAGCGATACAGCAACAGACGTATTAGTGTCACGGTTTAATAATAAATCCCCGTGTAAGTGGTTGTTTATAGCAGCGGTGAGTAATGCGTTTCCTAGATAGATATGCTAATGATCACCTCTCCACTGGTTTTGCGCAAAATAAACAGAATAAGTGCCCAGTCCAGTGATGCCAAACTGAATATGGGCCAAAAAACCTCAGTAAGGAAATGACTTTTTCATGTTATTGAATGGGTATACACTTTGCCAGGTTCCTTAATACGTTATCCGTGCTGCAGCGGCTTTTTGGACACAACAGTTGGCGCCTCGAGCAACCCAAAAAATGAAGACGCTGTGGCCACAGCCATTCAAGGATGAAGACGTTTGAATTTTTCAAAGAAGTTTAAGAATGTCGCTGTAGCGACCCGCATGAAGCTGGCTGTGCCTACATCTGTGGGTGACGGCGTGACGACCGAGCTAGATGAAAAGCAACTGGACCCTACGAATTGATATGGGCTGACACAAAGGAAATCCGGACGACCGGATAACCGCCACTATTCGATGCATTATTTCAGGGCACTCTGCTGGAAACAGGAAAGGACCCTTCAGCATTTTTTTTCTCTCTTGGAGGTCTGGTGGATAGAGCACGTTCTTATCTGCACTCAGCGCCTGAAGTGCCGCTGCTGACAAATCGGTTGATCAAAAACTATGGTTGCAGTACTGTTACTATAGATGCCGCTGGAATGGCAAGTGTAACAACAGCAAAATAAGTGGCGTCTAACGGTTGAACTCATTCAGATGAGTACTGTTTACTAGTCAATCGTTCTTGTGGGATTCACATTTGTAAAACAGCAAACGTGCCACGGTTGACTTGTCGTTCGGAATCTCGTGATAGCAAAGATTGTCTGATCTGCAAATTTCAACCTGTAATATTTGTGTTTCTAAACGAAGCTTCGTTATATGTGTTGGACTGCCACTGCTCTGTGAATATCAGACATTCTATAAGATGGCTGTTTGACGCGTTCACGCACTTCGTTAGTCTTGTTGGTTATTTTCCTTTTCAGGTTGCACCACTAATTAGGTCTCGAACTGACAATTGTGCGAATGTCCCATGGTAGTCAGTTGTAAACGCCGACAAGCCCCTATGTGTGACCGTTAACCTCCTTGCTACGATTCATCAGCAGATAACAATGGAACCATTGACATCATTTTGGTGTCAAGCTATTGAGGCCGATCGTTGTAAGTTGGGAAACTTAAGTGCACTTTGCACATGAAGACTGATGGATTAGCAGTGGAAAACATTGATGGTTGGCAAGTTTGACCATCGTTTGAACAATTCTTACTTGGATTACTGCACAGTGGTCGAGGATGTTTATTAGTGTACATCGGACTCCTTTCTTATTTGTAGTTTTGTAGTTTGTAGTTTTCCCTCTCAGATAGAATTTTTCCGTTGACCTATTTCAAGGGACGAGCATTAGCGGCAAGTTTTCCTCTGGATAGTGGATGCTTCTGTTCTTACCAGGAGTTGGTTTACGGTCCTTATCCCAGGTCTACTGAGTGATGCCAACAAGTCGGTTATTGCATCTTCTGTAGAGGCGATCCAGGAGCCTATGCTTTACTCACGGGGGATGGTGGATAAGGCATATATTTGACAATTCGATCATGCTTTGTCTTAAGAGAGCAAGCCCACTTCCCAAACACAGCAGCCGCTGTTCAATCCGCGATCAGCACAGTGATTTGTTAGTATTTCACACATGCACATTTCCACTTATTCAGGTGCCTTTGTCCACTCAAATGTGCAACGCTTGATTCATTCGTGGATGACTACAGTAAATGGTGTAATTACATACGAAATTATATGGTTGACTTTGGTATTTTATTCGGGGTAGATTAAATCGGAAGAATCTCTTTAGTTTTTGTAACGATAAGCCTATGCTCTCGGTTTGGCCTATTGTGAAGGGCTTCACTTTTTTAAACTGTATCTGAAGACCCCATGGTTCATTTCCGATGGCTCCACCTTAGATTCAATGAAACTTGCCACTTTTCCTGTGAACTCATCACCCCTCCTCTGCTCGATGACTGTCATTCATATTTTTGTTGGACCTTTTAACGTTCTTTAAATGAAGTGCCTTCGCATTCGTTTTATGCGTGTGATTCCTGTCATACATGCACGCTTTCAGACACTGGGTCTTCAACATCCTTTCATAAGGTCATCTGTGGTTGAAGGAGTTAACTTCCCCGATCGAGACAGGAGAATAGTGAATAACCTCATCAGTGACATTGTTTTAATGCTCAACGTTGGTGTCCGTAGATTCCAGCATAAACTACGTGCAAAATCCTGTTTTGAAAGTAAGTCCGATGAATAATCTGTTAGGCGCCGTATGTTTCAGTGTGATGAGTGGGTAACTGCGCCCAACTGTAAAATTCACGAGTTCTCGGCGTTGCTTCGTAACTCAGCCGACAGATCACTTGCCACCTTTGAGCATTCTCTTCCCGTCACTGGTCCAAGTCCAGCCACGACTCGGATTTTTAAACATTTTGATCTCTTCCAGATTAACTTACAACCATAACACTGCAACTGACTAAGCAAGTATCACTGTTTGTTATTATTCTTGTCTGACTGAGTTGAATGGAGTCCTTTAAGTTGGCCTCCTAACGCAATATAAACGACCGTGAAGTATCAGGACTTGTCGTTCTCTGGACATTCACTTTATTCATTTATTACGACTTTCTCTTTACATTTTCTGCTTTCCCTGTATCCTCGGGTGATAACTGCTTTCTAAAGCCATGACATTGGCACTTTCATTGTTCGCACTCTCCGACAAGTTGGTCAGCAAGCTACTTTGGCAATTACTGTCTCAAGTCTGGAACTTGGTGTTCACTGCTTGTTTGGGATGTGAATCTATGACTCTAACCTGAGCTTGCCACTAGATAGCTGTTGATCTAAGCGCTTCTTTCTCGGAGCCTCTGATACTGCGGGAGCTGAATTTCGTGGTCAAGCTGGAGTGGGAATCGAATTGCGTTCCAGTTCATAGCATGGTTTGCTCGATTGAATCCCAGTGAACAATCGCCTATGCGCTAGCAGTCTCGGTACAACGGTTAAAGTCTGTCGGCGCAAATCAAAATGCGTTGGATATTCGTCATATCGTCGTACACTCCAGAAGGTGCTTGCTCGGAAGCTAACAGAGGTGCGTTATACGACGTCCTGGTTGACAGCCTAAAGGAGGCTAAACTCTCTTGTACCTTCTTACTAACCGACGATTTTATTGCTCAGATTGGTCATATTCCTCTAGGTAAGAAGCAGCTGGTTGGTATGTTTTGTGTCCAGCCACGACGCACTGACAGTGATGAAAGACTGCTGTGATCACGATCTCTACATTTCGGGCACCGCATTTCAACTCAGGAAGAGACGTTGTGCCTCACGAAAACCGCCCTATGCATCTCACTGACAGACACAAATGGATCATATGGCTATCAGTTACCGATAGCGCCAATATATTAAGAACTCTGCTTCACTTTGGCGCAAAAAGTTCGGCAGAGATCATGCTACCATATATGCCTAGCTTGGTTTTGGTGTTTTTTCAGTTATCCTTTATTGTAACTGCAGCATCCTTATCCAGCATTCGAGTGAGGAGAGCGTTAAGAAGGCTTTCCAGGACGCACTGATGAACGAACTGACCAGTGTGTGTCAAGTGACAGAACTTAATGAACACTGGGATTAAATCATAACAGTTATGAAGACTTTCAGTGAAGAGGTCTGTTTCGAAAAGGCTGTGTATTTACGGGGAGTTTGGTATCTTCCAGCTGCGATAAAAATCTTATGTTCGAGCGTCGCTTGATTCCACCTGGCTCTGACTTTGATGACAACCGTTGAGAGCTTAATCGTAGGCTAACTGGAGGAATGTGCAAAGGCTGTGAACGTCACTTGATCGAGTAGTTAAAAAAGACTGAACAATCTGTTTTATCTGAGAATAGCAAAAGGTTAGCTTTTTTGATTCGTCGTTGTGCTGATCGTCGCGCCGATATGAATCAGACCATATGTGAAAAGGCTGGCTCAATTGGCACCAGTAAATCTCGCCAACTTGAAAGGTAGGCAAATCGTCTTAAAGAACAGGTTGTTTATCCTCAACCAGACCACAAAGGCAAGTCACGAATTTCGAACTGACAAATCTTTGTGATGCGGGCCGAGGCTTTTATCTACTATATTCGGGCTACCTGTATCCAAGCTAACTGATCACAGAGGGCAGGTTCGACGGTGCATATTATAAGACAATACAATCAACAGTGCAAGAACCGGTAATCCGAGATGAGCTGTCTCTCTGCACAACGAGGTACGAACAAGCTACACATCTATTGCACGAAAAACGGAGATTGCCCACGATACAAACGCTTTGTGCACGCCCATTGAAACTTAAACTGCCCTGTTCGTACACATTTTTAACACGCTACATTCCCTATATGGGCAACAGTGAGTATTTCATATATCGACTTTCATCGGGATCGATCTTTTATGTTGATTAAATCTCTTCCGCTTGCATTTGGTCTGTATGAAATCTGCAATAGGTTTTTGACAATCGCTACCGGATGTGATCATTGGCACATAGCGTTGATCGTTGACTGGAATGCTATAATCATTCATATAAAATGTACGGAAGCAATACGAAGTCATTCGTTATTTGTCACATCTCGGTCATCTTTTGACTTAGAACGTTCTCGATTTCGCATCGGCTCTTGGGGGTTGGAGGTTGACGGCCGTAATACTTTTGCAGGTGAAGGGTGCCTTCGGTTCAGTTGCTCGTAGCATTCTCTAGAACTCTCTTGCTGGTTTTAGAGTTCCAGAGAAATATATGAATCTTTTGAGATCATTGTATGCTCACTTGGCAGTCAGGTCAGGGGTTTGTGGATAACTGTTTTCGATCATTCATTATTTCCGGTGGTGTTTGCCGGAGATGTTCGATTTATTTTTCCTGTTCCGTTTTGTCATTAACGATATTCTTGATGGTGCGCTTGAGAAGTCTAGTGAACCTGGTGTTTAGCTTCTTCTTGGCGCGAACCTGACCGACATGGAGTCTGCCGACGACATTATATTACTAAGCCCCTCTGTCGAAGATGTAGACCATGCTGAACATGGTGAGTGAGCGGGCTGGTTTTTATGGACTGCACTGCGCATCTTCAGGGTGAAGAGTTTTTAAGACTGGGGCGTCCCCACTCCTACTTTCTTTATTACAGGGAATCCGCTGGAAACTATGGATACCTTCATGTACGTGGTTAGCAGCATGTCGTCAGTCTATAATACTAGTGATGAGTTATCAACGACGATAGTAAAGGCACGAATTACCACTGGCAATCTGTATCATTTGTGGCGTCAGAGAAACGTTCGATTGTTGCTAAAAGACACGTTCTGTTTTGTAGGGTTCGGAAATACGGCCTGTTCGCAACGAAGATGTAAACACACTGTGTTAGCTTATCATTGTTCCCCCCAATTAGCTCACATTAATTGGACTGATCACGTGAGCAACACGACTGTTCGCCGGAGCGTATTCTGGAACGCTGAGGATGCGCGATCAAGTACTCAGTTATAGGCGTCGCACAGCCTATATTGTTTGGGCCACTACCTCTGCTGTTGCCGTACCGGGCACTGTATACTGAGATTACCGACAGTTAGGTAAAACCGCATGGTAATCAGGTAAGAACGTGACCATAAAGTGTGAAAATTCTGATTGTTCCATCAAGTAAGGTGAGCAGGTGTCTACCGTGCTGGGATTCTCGTAGCCATTCAAATCGCTATTCAGTGACATGGCTGCATTCGTACCATATCAATTCGTTCCGATTGAACTTCTATCAATTTTCATCCCTTTACTGAACTATTTGCGCTATTTTTGCAGTGAGTGGCAGCCCAAACCATGGTGCCCTCTTTCCAGACTCATGGTCGCTGTGGATAAATGACTGCATTTTCTTTGAAATCAAGACATTCACATTGGCTGCTCCGCTGAAGCTTTGCGAACCGAACTGCAGCCTGAGCCATTTTGCACATAGGTACTGCTTGAAGCTCGCTGAAAATTATGATGGTGGTGTATTGGTTTGTTTTTCTACACGACTCACGCACCTTGATCCTGTCCTTTCGAAACTAAACCGGTTTTTGTGAATATGATACCTTCCATATCTTATTTTGAAACTCTGGATTTATCGTCTTGCGCTAGAGTGGCTTTTCAGCATCGGTAGCGATTGTTGATATTTTTCTGTGCTTACAAGCGTCGAACATCGCTGTGCTGTGCTGTTTCCATGTCTATACGACGTCATAGAGTGTCTCTTTTCTGCATCTTACTTCCACTTAAACTATCCAGGTCGTCTGTGGTCTACCTATCACAGTCGTCCCCAGTCATCTCGAACTTCAAACCTTTTTGTCGTCTGTGACTTTATGTAACTGGTCATATTCACAGTCACCATAAATCGCGCTCGATTGGGTGTTGCATTACTACTAACTATTGGCTATCTATTAGTTTTCACCGCTGACACTCAGTTCAACCAACCTTTAAGTCTTGCGAACCATTCCGATTCAAATTTAACGGTTTCCCTGGAACAAGAGGTTGAGAGCAGCCTACCTTTTTGTGCAGTTCGCTCAGTCAACGTCAGGTTGGTTCAGTACGCTGTGCCTTGTGTCGAAAGGTATTATGATTTGGTCAATGTCTCCAACTATGCACCAATTGAACGTCACTCGTAACTCATCCTAGGCTCAGCATTTCCATAGCTTCTGTTTTCGAACGTACGTACCCAGTTATCGATTTGCTACTGCTGTTCACTAGTAGGGTCGTTTCCGATAGTGATCCATTGGCCGTTTTACCTTTCATTCATTTAAGTAGTTCATCACATCCTCATCACAGAGAGAAATACATCAGTGATTCTCACTTATGTTTAACTATCATGCAACCATAAAGTAAAAAACAATTCCCGGATAACAAGAGAAGGAAGAGGAAGGAACAGTAAGGGACATAACTACTGAAAATAACTACGTCCATAATCAAACATTCAACATCAAGGTGCCTACACCACGCAAACAAACAACCGAACTATAAGTGAAAGTAAAACATCATCAGCAAGACATATTCCTTACGGCTTTCACTGCTTCGCGTCATTAAGTGCAATCACCTCACAAACAACTAGGCCAAACAACGAAAACATTAGTGCCGTTGAGCCTGATTAGCCTCCAACTCATCTAATATCTTCAGCCACCGACTATGTGAGTCGCGAGCGCACCAGCCTTGGAGGCGAACCCGACCCAGATTGGCCAACCCATTGACGAACGAATTCATTTGTCTGCGTCAGGTCATAATCTATCCATTTTTTACCTAACACTAGTCGACCGTAGCATCTGGCAAGACTGGTCAGTGTGACAGACGACTAGCTGGCATCCTTAGTATATTGCCTAGCTGTCTGAGTCTTTGTAAACGTGAGGATTGAGTAAAAGAACTCGACTGGCAGTTTCCACCAAATATTCTCCTCATAGCCTGTTCATTGCCTATTCGTTGATGCGACCCGATGCGGGCGATCGAACGCAGACATCAGTGGTCAGGTACTTGAAGACACTTCACGTATTCTACCTTGAACGTCCAGGGTTCGCTCTTGTAATTTAATTCCGTGTTCGCTGTCGTCTTCTATGCGCGACCTTTGGGCATCATAGAAAGACCTCTCTTCTGCCAGAGATGCCCCAAATTAGCGAACACCGCTGTATCTTTGGAGATACGCGCTTCTCTTTCATTCTCTACACCTCTGCGGACGCCGCTGACGCAGCTTCACAAGTACACAAGTCGGCCAGCAATCTCAATAGCTTCATTGTCCAATGTTAAATCTGCGTAATCACAGCAATTCTACAGAAGCACTTTGTATTCCAAATTATCCAGCAGTGTGCGAAGTAGCTCCTATCATTGTCCGTGCTTTCTGAAAGTCTAATTGGTGTGACGAGTATGTCGGTTGAAGTGATCGGATTTTATGGCGGAGGATAGTGGCATACCTTCCCAGTTGGTTACTTAGTGAGACGATGTAGCAAACACTGGTAGCTCGGTGGCTAAATCGAAATCCGGCGTCCTAGCTTGTTGAACAACTCTTTGGTGCTAGACAGTTAACTGACTTGCTGATGTTGTTCACCTTGTTTTTATGTCATTGACATCCGAATTTAGTTATATTGACGGAAATCTTGCTGATCAAGCACTACTGTCGACCTTTTCGTGCATAGGAAGTGTTGACAGAATCAGTATGGTAGCCATAAAATTAACCCAAATTTTATAATCATGTGTCAGGTCCACTTGATATTCTTTATACCGTCTGCACATTGTGTATCCCCAGTGATTTTACTTGTGCGACCGACCGTAACACATCAAGTTTAACATAACCAAGCTTGTCAGTGCTGTTTGACTACAGATGTATCTGAATGGAGATAAAGTATACAGTTACTGATGTGGCATGATTTCATACTAAGGCTATAATGCGCACGCTTCGTTTTGTGAAATAGGCTGTTTGTGTGGGCTTTCGTAATGTACACAAGATGTTAGCCAATACTGTGTGCATTTTGCTAATCAGTTACTTGCACTTGTCCGGCGGTACAGAAAGCCATGCTTCATTGTTTACCTACTTAGTCTGGACCTCTCGGAAACCGTTTCGATTCCAACATGCACTCACGCAACACCCGGTCCTGTTATTCGCTTGTCCGTCTCTCAGTCAGATTTAGGCTCTTTGTTTTCAAATAGACATTAATGACTATCTTCTGATGTTTTGCCTATTAACGAGAACTTGTTCTTCTTTTCACGATTGTGTTGCACTTAAGCATTGATTGACGTATTATTCTCAATGATATTCTTTTAATGTCACCAAATGGTTGGTACCGTGACTCTGATCAACGCATTCGATTCGCAATTTTGGACTAAAAAATGTGTTAAAGCCAATGTCGAATTTGTACGTTGTTGGTAGCTGATCGTATTTGCTTAGCAGCTTAATGCGTATAACTGGTTATTAGCTGTCTGGCCTCACACTGCAGCAGGCGCCTTTCATGGATGCAAACTTGGAGGCTTTGATTCAATTTTTCGTTTGATTGGTGTAAAAAGGGACTCCCTGTATGCTCTTAGGTTCTTTTTCGAGAACATTCTTATTATTGTTAGATTTCAAAGCATTATTTGATCCCTACCCTTAGCCATTTAGATCGACATTGGACAATATGGCTAGCTTGGACCAACTTGACCTGTTGGCGGAGTTGTCGAAACAGCAGGTGAAAATTGCTAATCTGGAGCAGGCTAAAAATGACTTGGAAGTAGAACTGCTCAAACTACAGGTAAGACAACATGTACTATTTAGCGTTTATTTTATATAGTGCGCATGTATGTGACGCGGTATAAACATTTCGCCTCAGTTTCCATCGGGCTTTTTGCCGAATTCATCCCTTCTCATCTGTCCACGTGGTTGAGAACGCGAACTGGTACCCACTGACCCCTTTGACCTTGCGTTAACTCAGTGGAAAATATGGTGATCATCAGTAGCATGGTTGTAGTTCGGAGCGCCGACCACAGTGATGGTTCTTGTTTAGGTCTGGAATGGCTGACGATTTTTTTTATTGTCCTCCATGTTACATGGAAGCAAGCGCCGTGCGGTATGTAGACTGAAAACCTTCCTGTTCGCATTCGTAATGAGAAAGCCTATTCTATGTGGACTTGCTATGAAAGAGGCTGTGGCCTGAATTTAGTATTACAGTTCGTCTTAGCCACTGGCTAACAGTAGAGCAGTCAGTAAGCAGGTTTTCTCGCTAAGAAGTTTTGGTGGACGCGATGAACTGGATGTGATACTTATATTAACGTTAGATTGTTAGTAAGAACGTTAGGTCCTTACTCAAATGTGTTTGTCAATTGTATTTTTAGAGGAGTAGAGCCACAAAATCATCTTTACCTATGGAACGTTTGATTAGTTCCTGTTACCTTTTCCTACCGGTTTTAATGTACACACATCAAACTGCAATCTTTGTTAACAGATCACTTTTATCTGGGTGGGTTTCTGTTTGAAATAAATCAGTCGTGCAAGCGCTGACTACCGATCACATTCGCGTAAGTTCGGATCTCATTGTTAACGAATTCTGCTATCAGTGTTTGAACTGCTCCACCATAAGAAATCAACAAGCGCCATGGCGGAAATCACCTTGCGATGTAAAACCTGGAAGCCTTTGCTCTCAACTATGTGTCCTTCAACCAAGTAGACCGTTTGCAGACTTCCGTTGCTGATTTAAATCCAGCCAATCAAAGACGTTTTTTCAAACCCTTGGCTGTATGTTTATGAAAAAAGAAACCGTGTGATCTATCGGAATTAGCACGTTTTACAATCATTAGTGGTAATTACGTGCTGTGACGGATGTCTTGACTACCACTTTGGTGTGTTCGCAAATTGTGGGTTCGATTACATGGTTTGCGTGATGTTGATGTGTCCAACGCGGTCGACATAGATGTCCACGACTTCGCTAGTGGTCACTTGGACGGCCTGCAAAACTACCCTCAAGCTCTTCTCGGATTGAAGTGGTCGCCTTTTCGTTTGTAAACTAACCACAGACAGCTGACAGCCTACGAGAAGAGAAAGTGCAACGGGTAAAGAAAAAAACAACAAGCTTCTTTCTTTATCTGAGCCACGAGACCGATCATGTTCAAGTGAATCTTGTGTTAGGTTACACACAAATTCGGCTTGAATTGGACATATCGATCTTTTCCCTACCGGCCTACGAGTGGAATGGAATAATTTTCAACCCTTTGTCCCTCGGTGGCTCTAACAGACGGTGCTGGCTTTGTATGGTAACCAGTATAACAACAATATTTGTGTGATTTCGTTTTACTATCTTGTGGCCATAAGGTGACATGTGCCCGTCCCACCGATGAAGTGTTGCCAATCTACGACCTCCCATCGAAGTTGATGCTTACTGAAGAAATGACGCTTGTTAAAAAGTGCATTTCTACTGAAACTTGATTGGCCATTGGTAAAGATGCTGTTTTCCTGCTTCTTTACACGCAGCCATTTCACTTACTGCGTTTTATCCACTGAAGTGTATATTCCGAAAATCCTCGTTCTCTCTTTGATTATGCCTCCTTGAACATCAGCATGACACAAGACTTGCCGAGTACTTATGGTTAGCCATGCACTATTCTGTCTGCGATATGTAGACTAGAAAATACTTTCAGCAGTGGTTTCAGGGCGCCGAACCTATTGAGTGGACGACTAACGTCTTAAGTTTTTACGTCTTCAGCGAATGAATCAGATCCTCGGATCACTGAAATGTATGAACGCTTATACTCACGTTGAGGCGGCATGTGTTACCTTAACCCTATGGTGGGAATTGTGTTATAGGAATCGGTCCAACAATGAGAAAATCTTGATCGTTTGGGCCACGGGTTAGGTATGTGTGAACGACCGATCTTACCGTATGTTGTTTATGTTGAACTCGGTATTCGATGTCACACATCGCTGAGTAGTAGGGGTTTTTTAAATGTAATAATTCGTTTACAACAACCATCAGATAACACGCCACATAGAAACGCAGACAAATGCACTGTCACTCGTTACTCGGTTGGAGCAGCGAGCATGGAATGATCAGTTCGTTGTGGACACAGCTGTGCTTATGCCTGACAGTTATGTAGGCTGAATCACAACACCAATACTGATCTTACCATTGTTCTAAACAACTATCGCAACTAACACCACTCTGTTTTTATTCAGTTTCGTTATCCATGGTCGTTCGTGAACACCTGTCGGTACTCAACGAATCACTTAAGTGTTTGATCTTCCGTGTATTCTCATCCTACAACCTCGTTGTCCACGACTTTCTTTGTGCTCTCTACCCCGTTCTTTTCGGCCAACATGAGGCTTGATGTATGTGAACTTCGATTCGCGAAACGATTATTTGAGGCTTTAAGCGCTGAGTTTCCTTTATCCATTTAATCAAAACAGGAAATACATTGAAATGTTAACATCTCCCGATGTATACCTTCCCTCTGTTCTAGGATTTGGCTGTAGAACAGTCTTTTCTACTTGATGAGTCCCAAATAAGATAACCGATCAGCATGGCTTATTAATTTGCGGGTGTATTTTAAGGAATAATCATAACCTGTTACCTCAAATGAGGCATGACACCAAACGACAAATGGAATGGGAGTGTTGTCTGTAGACGGAGATATGAATGCTCAGGTCGGCCGCCTGGGTGAGGCCGAGTTTCGTCTAGGTGGACTGGTTGAAATAGCGTTACACCGCTATGTTGTTGGTTTGGTCGTTGTCCAACCAGAGTAAGAACAAAACGACAGCCTACAAACGCATGATCTGAGTCTAAATACGTGCTCCAATAAGAACGACACTCTTGAATGGAACCACGCCACCTGTAACTAACAGCTATGTGGTCTATCTGATACCAGGCCTGATTCGGAGAAGGCGGGCGCTAAGTATAGCAATGACGTGAACGATGCCTAAAACTAGTGCTGGCTAAAAATAGCTTATACTCAGCGCACAGCTGCAACAATCGTCTGCCATTATCTGACCGATGTGACGCTATCCCAAACTTGCCACCTAAACGAGATTCGGCTTCATCAAAGCGGCCGACCTGAGCATTCATATCTCCCGCCAGAATGATTATATCAGAGCCATGTGTCGACCGAAGGAGAGCGGCCAGATCTGAGTAAAATGCGTCCTTCACGCCGACGTCACTACAGTCAGTTGGAGCTTAAGCAGACACAGTGAATAAATTTCTGAAAGTCTTGCGTCTAGAGTTGGTCTTAACGGAACCTGCCAGACGGACAGCACAAAGTCTACTGTTAACAGGAATCCAATCTATCAATGAGGCTGCGGCCGTCGAGCTAAGGACTATACCTACTCCAGCCTGACCTGTAACAACGGCTGTGGAGTCACCCGAAGTGTATAACCAATATCGGGTAGACAATGCGGGTGCTGTTAGTTCCATGTGTTGACTATTGTCTTGGATTCTAGTTTCCAAGATACAGCAGACATCGATATGCAATGAGTCTAAAGTTCGTGCAAGAGCAGCCTGTTGATCTATCTGTTTTAGAGTGCGAACGTTGAAGGCACCTATATTAAATCGCATTCTAAGTCTAAGCAACGGACGAGGTAGGCCTGAAGCTAAATGGCTAGAAACGGAACTTACCGGCTCAGTGGCGTGAATGTTGTCGTTGTTTGGCCGAGTTGTCTGTGAAGTGAGTGCACTTAGTGACGCGGGGCAGTGAAAGCCGTAAGGAATGTGTCTTACTGATGACGCCTTACTTTCGCTCACAGCTCGGTTGTTTGTTTGCATGGTGTAAGCACCTTGATGTTGAATGTTTGAATATAGGCGTAGCTATTTTCAGTAGTTAGGTTCCTTACTGTTCCTTTCTCTTTCTCCTCTTGTTATCCGAGGCTTGCTTTTAACTTATTGGTTGCATGTCAGTTAAACATTAGTGAAGATCACTGATATGTTGTTGTCTACGATGGTGATGGTGTAGATGATTTTCACCTTGTTCTAGTGCATTACCCTGACGGAAAGTATGTAGTTTGTAGTGTTTAGTGTAGTTTGTTCGCGGCTCTTTAGTGGAAGTCAATTCAGATTGTCGTTTTAAGATGGCAGTCGGTTGTGCTTTGAACCAACCTGAGTATTTACATCAACTAATTCTATCTGTTTAATACAAGTAATGGATCTGTACTATCGCCTACATCGTCGCCCACTGCCATCAGCACTACATCAGTGATTCACTCCGATGCTTCACTCCCAAACAGTCACCAGAATATAAAAGTGCCGTAGGTTCCCTATAGAAAATAATTGAATACATTCTTGAAGCTACTGGCTTTAGTCTGGAATAAACACCTCTTCCGGATCCCGGCATCTTGCTAACAGACCAGCGGTTTGCAAATGAGAATGAGATGCCATCAGTGAGGTAGTTTTCTTGCAGCTTTAACTGCCTGACTTCCCTAATCTCAATTGTTTCCCGCCCATCTCAGTTAAACCGTGGTGTTTGCATTACTGGCCACGGTAGACAACTGCAAGTGCAGACGGTTTCACCTTCTGGCCGTTGTAATCATGTGCATCTCAACCGCAAAGACGGCCCGATCTACTGTTCCGAACTTACTACTTTCCTTAGTAATTTATCTTATGACCTCGCACCTTATGCTAATGGGCTGTGAGCCTGGCTTGGCAAACGATAGGTTGGAGATACTGTTACTCGATCCAGTCATCTTAGGTTGTTTGCGGTGCCTAAAGCAACTATGGTGGACATAGAAACGTACCTACGTGACACGCATATAAATAAGATGTCCTGAAAGAGACAAGAATCGTGTGTCGAACAACACACAACACAAATTTAGCGCACCAAAGAATGCTGGAAAGTGGAATCACAAAGATGTCATTCCAGTCAATCGTCCTATTACGATTGTTCTTCCGACGCACATACTACGTGTCTGCTTTCTTGAAATGTAAACACGGTAGGCTGTATTGGCCACAGTTCGGATCCCATTGGCATGCCGATTTGATTCCGTGTTTATTTACTATCATTGTTTCGTCGCAAGCGATCGATTCATTCAGGCTCATTCCTTCCTGATAGTTGTTAACCGTGGTGTTGTTGTTCGTAGCTCGAGTTTATAGTTCTGGTGTTGGTATGTTCGCCTAAATGCCAAGCTCGGCGAACATACCACTACCAAAGCCTTGTTCCTCTTCACCATCTGACTCGTCAATCCAGTGAACCGGGCGCACTTTGCCGCCGGCATCTAGTCCGCCATGTGAGACTTTGCGAGGGTTACTCATTTGTTCCAGGTTAGTTTTGACATGTGAAATTTTGAAAATGGCGAATTTTACAGACGTTTGAATAATGTGAGCCAAATACTACCGAGCTGTTCGATGGTTTGATCGCAACTGTATTCACGTACTGAACAGTATACTCACTATTCACTAACTTTCTTGTTTGATTAACAGACGTGGCACAGACTACGGACCGGGATTAACGTTCACTGTCATGTGGATAAAGTCTGACAGATTTGCTCAGGAGTTTCCTTTTATTCTTGACTATAACTTGTAGCAGGTTGTTTGTTCAAACAGGCAGAGAGCCGACGTAGTCCGAACAGAGGCCTGTTGCAGAGCCACAGATTTTCTACCGACAACGATGAGATCGAACTAGTAGATGGTTCATTGGAAATCTGGTTTATTTCATATTTTTCATAGAAGGGAGGAGGGGAAGGCATATTTCATTCTCTGAGTCGACTTTTCTATTCCCTCTCCGAAATAAATGAACACTTGGTCATTTTGTTACCTGTTGTCTTACTGTAAGTAGATTTTGTAATGACTTTCTCTTCATACGCCTCTTCGGTTAGGTCCTTATGTGGCTGTCTATCTTTTCAGAATGGATCAAATTTAGACATTGTTTACCATTCATGTAAATTGTTCGTGTGCGCGCTCAAACCGCCCATTAATCCCATGCTATTCCTGAAATATGAATATTTACTCGGTCGGTTACTGTGATGTGACGAGAAAAGCACACCTCTTCCTAAGTCAAATATGATTTCCGTTATAATCAAACCATAAACCATCCATATGGTAAACATTCTGCGTGATTCACCATGCTTTTATCAGATCGCAATTGGGCGAACGCCTGGGCTGTCATCTGAATCCCTTGACTACCGATGTGTCTTCTATGTCAGCCGGGAATAATAACCACCACCTACTAGTCACCATCTTTCTTATCAGTGATGTTTACTTGTTCGGCTTTCTACTTGATCTCCTGTTCCTAATCCGTTGACTATCTTGCCTCTTTAGAACAGAATTGTCGAACTGTCGTGCTATGTCCAAAAGGATGCTTCTGGTGGAATGTGTGACCAGACAAGCTCACATTTGGGTCTGGAAACAAGTTGTGCAAGTGAGATTAAAATTTTGTCACTTAGCAAGATTTTTGGTGCGCCTGTATGTCAGTAAAAACCTTTTCGCACTGAGCTGTTTTGTCAAGGGACTGGAGTTCTTTTGTATCAGCTAGGAGAACAAAAGCTTCCCACTGTTGATTCTTTGAATCTATTCAGCCTGTAACATGTTTTCATTTGCCGCTGTTTTTCTCTGTTTTTTGTTTGCCCGCACTCTGACTGTGCATGTGCATCTGTTATCTGTTAGTGTATCACTATGTGCCACAAGTATAGTTTATGCTGCGCTGTTTCTATCCGTCGTGCTAGACGTGAAGATCTCGAAGTTGTCTTAAATTTATTGACTTCCAACTTTATTACTATAAGACAAATGTAGTGTTATGAAAACTACTTAGTTTTGCCCATGGTAGAACCCGTCAGTACCATATGCCCCTGTCACGAAGAATCTTTAAACCCCAGTCGAGGTCCTCGTGAATCAACCAGGTCAAGTACCCGTTTGTGAAAAAGGCTGACTGGGGTAGCTTATTTAACAACGGAATCATCGGTAGAATGTTAACGGCGTTCAGTACATACCTATCACATACGTAACTATCGGTTCAATTTAGTATGTGCATGGCTTATCCATTTTCCCATCGCAAATTGTTTTTTTTCTTCACTAGCCGCGGTCAAAGTAGCACAAAACGGTCATTAGATGGCATTCTCTTGATGCGCACTCCAAGACAGACCTACAATGTGACGAGTTTTCCTGAGCAGTTAGTAGCTACCTCTTCCTATACATTCATAGGTTTAATGGCATTCACACACTAGATGCCGGTTTACATTCGACTTGGACGTTGGGCTGACTTACAAGAAGCTCAGCAGACTGGGGTGACAGCTGTGATGGAACCTGTTAGTAGTGTATATCATCATCCGAATAGAGAGCTAGATATCATGACGCTTGTTTGTTATTCGGCCGTAGTTATCGATATCCAAATAACCTCGCATCATATTGTGGTGGACTGTCAGGCAGGTGGTACGAGCATTCCAA
>LUCH01003230.1:0-14181 GCA_013368495.1 Paragonimus heterotremus | reverse complement strand
CTTAGTAACTTTCTTCTAGGATATTCGACGTGACTGTTGAGGCGAGCGGCGGCCCGAACCGTAGTACCTTTTGGTCAGGCTGATTGCCGATATGATGATGATGATTATGATGAATTAACTCTGCTGATCATCGTTTCCACTGCTGAAAAGTAATAAGTGATATCCAGTCTGTATTAAATATACCCCCAACCACTTGTCAGTGAATATTCCATTCATTCATTTGCATCCTTGCTGTTCCGCCTCAAGATTGTATGATAGTCAAGTCTTAGTATTAACCACTGATCTCTTGCTATTGGTGTTGTTCGTGGTCACCGTGCTCTATTCACCTCAACTTGACTGACGAGTCGCCTTTGTGTGCGCGCATATGAATTGCATGTCATTAACGAGTCCAGCGAATGTTTCACGGCGTAATGGCAATAGAGTATCTGATAGGATATGGAATGCAGCCTTGTATCCGCGTATACCATTCGGTGTCTATAACATGGGGTAAGAGGAATGGAATTGTCTGTTCCCGGTGAGGTAGCGACCGACTGAACCCGATTTGAGAAAACAAAAGGAGAGGAGCGTCTTTTGACAGTAATTACGTAGCAGTTGACCTTAGTGATAGTTACAGAAGAATTACTGATGCTGACAGAACGTTCCAGATAAGATACCTAGAGTTATATAAAACTGTTAGGGTTCTTAATTATGTCGTATGCCCCAGGTTCTATGCAACCGAGAGATGCCACTAACGACTTGCTCGTCACACATTTACGTACTGGTTACAACAACTATGCGGAGGACAACCAGGGTGGTTTTTATGATTTTTTTCCACTCACTGGGGTTATAGTTTATAAGTTATTAGAACAGGTGCAATGATGGGATGTTTTCATACAGCACAACCGCGAAACCCTTTTACTAGTAGGTTATTTTGCGATTGGTTTCTAAAATTTCACCGTACTACTCGACAACCCAGTGGTTAGTTGGGGAGTTTATATTTATCTCGTCTCATATTGAGAGCTGGCGTCACTGCTTCATATTTTTTAATCTGCTAACAACTGCAATGTTGGGTTCACATCCGACAGACCTCCTCTCACTTGCTCAAGGTTAGGCCACCACATGGTGACAACACAGCCGCTCTTGGGCCGTACACTTCTGTAACATGCAAGTTGTAGTTTAGAGTTTGTCTGACTGTTGGTGTTCAGCGAGCAAATTCACGGGTTGTTCAATGACAGAACTGTC
The DNA here is from genome assembly GCA_013368495.1 of Paragonimus heterotremus. NCBI lineage: Eukaryota > Metazoa > Platyhelminthes > Trematoda > Plagiorchiida > Troglotrematidae > Paragonimus > Paragonimus heterotremus. Next base: position 12,960 of record LUCH01003230.1, on the reverse strand, counting down.
TCGTATGCTGTCACTACACCCGCTCTTCATCGCTCACCCTAGAGTACCATTGAACGTTACAAAAGACAGGCTACCAGACACGACGCCAGTGTCACGAGGTCTTGACACTCAATCGCCTCGACCCCGAATCTAGTCATACGTGTATGTACCTCGTGTCATACAACCACAAACACGTACACACACAGGCGCTCAGTCGTAAAGCCACAAGTCAGGTTGTCGATGCCTATTTATCTGTGTGCTTACACGTTTATTAACCGCGCGTTTTGTGTAGCTCAGCTGGTGATTTCAGTACACATACCGTCACGATCAGAATCGATTTGTGGTCTAAGAGCTGTAGGTTTAGGCCGATACCTTATCTGGTTCAGTTGCACACTAAGACGATACGAGAATCTGAAGCTAATCGTCTACCATTACCTTTTATTTATTCTGTTAATGATGCACCTATTATCAAATCCTTCCTTGTTAACATCATTATTTCACAATTCGATGTCCAACCGGATCAGGTGGTTTACATAATGTCATCGAATTTTGTAGAGCACTTTGGCTATATTTGTAATCGTACTGTTTGCCTATAATGTTGAAATGCCAGACACTTTTCCAGCTAGTCTGTCTTTCTTATCTCTACAACAAAATCCTTATAACCGTTGGTTAACTATCTAACATTATAAATCATTGTGATCTGTGACCGCATACTTCAACCATTCTTAAACGTGCACATAAAAAAATGTAATTCTCCCACGATTTAATTTCATTCCACCATGAAGGAGGTTTTGGGATTTTTCTGAGACAGTGTAATCCTGTGTTAGCGATTCTCCTTACTGTGCCCACTTTTTTAGGTTCAACCTCACGACATCCTTTCAGTGAATGACATTCAGCTAGAGGATTAGTTTAGACGGTTTTGGTTTCTCATACTCACAGGCGACCCTATCATTCACATGGTGGCAATCATCTTGTGGTATACAAGTTGGAAAAATTGACTGAGACAAATCTAAACTGCTTCGGCTTTTGCATTTTGTGGACTGCATTCTAAATTTAAATGTTTTCATGTGAAGGAGAAAGTCCTTTTTTTCACTACATTTACAGTGTCGCGCAACTTAGAGACTGAAGTCTGTTGGACAACTGGTAAATTTAGAGAACTGTAAATGGGCCTATCTATAAGTAGATTTGGAGGTAGTTAATAGTTTGTGGGCAAATCACCATCCAGCACTGAAACACACCGAAGCGGATGCTCTGTCAAATGTGTCCATTCCATGAACTGTGGGACTATTTTAAAAAGTTTGTCGGGACGCCCATGGTGGGAACAGTCCTTCAAACACATACCAGTCGGGATGGTTTTTAAAAATCCTCAACCGGCTTTACTGTGATTATGGACTTGGATAGTGCGTCCCAGTATGATAAAATTCTATGTTCGAAGTGGTCTGGTCTACTTGGCATTTTTCTCATTTGATGTTCTACTTCAAGGGACTAATGTGTTAAGTATTCGTCTCATTTCAGAACAAGAGCTGTTAGTAGTTGATCTGGCGGATAAAGATTAATACTCGGCTGTTTGTAATATAGAGAGAATTGCCCGAATGTCACGGTATCCTCCGAGTAGGTGATTTTTGTGTGCCTCATTGCTCTGCGAGTAACTTGCGTCTAAAACATCCGGAATGCCATGTTTTCCAAGTATGGGTGACAAGCCTGTGTGCTCTTTACAAGATCAAGTCGTATTGTGAAATTGGGGGTAGTGGAGATGGCTTCACAATGAATGATCCCACAAGTTATTTCAGCGACGTCTGTGCTTTAAAGCTGTAGAAATCGGTCGTTCAGATGCATTCTTTCTTACGTTTTTGTTTAAGTGTATCAGACAGCATTGGTTCAATCGTTATGTATGTACTGATTTCAATTGTGTCTATAACGTTTATGATTGTTCCAAGAAATACAAGTGTGTTTCCTGAGTTGTTCACTTTTATATGGCTTCGAAAATTTTAAACATACGTTCACATGGTAGCGAAGTTACGTGTGCCTTATAAATTAGGGTGATAGGAAATATCGAAAAGCCGTCAAAATACTATTATTCAACATGACTTTTACCTACTCCATCAATCTGGGTTTATTGTACAAGATGGTACGAGATTTGTATCTATGTCAACTTTTGCCAGACTAAAATCTCTGTGTTTCTTTTGTCCAATTATTCTTCAACAGTCCCCTGAAGCTGATCAGGATCAGAATACCTCTGGTTCCGCTCGGGATATCGATCGATGCAGGAGGCAAAGAGGTGTTGTACTATCCCACTTACTCCAACTGTGTGAAATAATTTTTTAACGATTATAATTGGTTTGTTTTGCTACGGTCTTACATGTTGTGTTGTTAAAATGGGTTCGGACAAGTGAGACTTGCGGCAATCCCGACTAGAGTGAAGTGAACTAATTCATCTTCTTTTTTCACTATTTTTTTTCCAGAAATTAGTTAGTTTTTCCGTTTTGTCCTTTATTATTACACCACACCTGTTACCTACTGTCTTAGTGTATCTAGTTGTTGTTGTAACGTCACCAGAACAAGCCTTCAGTAACTACTAACTCGTTACTGTCGGTCGTCATTAGCATATTTGTCGGTGAGAGAAAGAATCTTGCTTAGCTGTTGTTTAAATGTACTTTAATCTAGTTGACAAATGAAACATTTACAGGCCAGTAGCTACGGGGGTTGTTTTGGCAGTTGATTGGTATGGATGATCCATTGAAACGGAACATTGGTAATGTCGATTGATTTTGTCAGGTGCGTGTGAAAAATTGAGTCCAATAACACTTGTAGTAGGTCTTTTTCTTAAGAAGCCAATACCTTTACCATAAATGTTCCACCCTGTGACCTTCAGACTGTTAGCATCCCAATTAACATCGTTATGTTATTAGCTGTCAAGTTAGTGTAAGAACAAGTGAGATTGATTTATACCTAACGAATGGATACCTTTTGTTTTGCTGTTAGTTTGTGACCTGTTGTTTCAAGCAAGATTCTGTTAGGTTCGGTCGGTTATTTGAACAGTAATCACACTTTAATGGAGGTTGTGCAACGTACAGACCTAATGCAGCATAAATGTTGTGTAAACCGATGTCACAGACCCTGTCTTTTTTCGTTGTTTTTTGATAGTGTTTATCTTTCCTATGACTAGACGTTTTTGGATTGCATACATGTTCTTTCAACGATACAACCCCGAGTCTTGTCTACGATATTTTTCGGTTCCGTTTTCAATGCCACCACGGAAGATGAAGCCCTTGCAACAATAACCGTTTTTGCTTCTTTATATTTCAAAATAAGTATTAACAATCAGCTCTGTCATGTGACCCACTAGAGCTTTTATTACAAGTTTCTACAGTTATGCGAACTCACAAAGTCCGGAATTGACCCGTTGCCTTTATTCAAATGTTGCATACGACCATCCTCAACGTTTGCTGTCTTTTTATTCGAACTAAGACCTGAGTATTAGTTAATGTTGTCTGCTGTCGACGTAACTTGTCATTATGCAGCGTTTTATCTCACTTTAATTGATCAGCTTCAGGGACCATTTGATTTTTGTAATGACTTCACTGTTTGCGAGGTTTTACTGCAGACGCGGTACCCTTATGCATCAGGCACACAACTGGTTGCATACGACAATTCAGTGCAATTCAGCTACGTTTTCGCCTTTATGCTCGTTACTCTTGTCCCTCCTCAGACGTCACTTAATATGTACGATATATTAACACACTTCCGATTGAACTGCAGTCCCGCTAGCTGTTCCTGTTTCCTTTCCTGGTTGATGTCACACGCAATCCATGACCCCGAATATTTTTGAAATTGTAGGATTTGTCACCACGCTCACCGTGTATCCTTAGTTTGCTACCCGTTGAAACCATAGTGCGATTTCTATACATGGATCTTGGATGCCATTTAGTAGTGTGGATCTTGAATTGGGAACACTCCTTGGGTTGTTTTTCAACAGACGTTACGCTTAGTTAAGCGTGCCACGACTTATCAGTTTGCGTTACATAAGTGTATAAACGCGTTTGAAATTATTGTTGCCCTCACTTGCATCTCAATACGTACCTTTTTTCTCTCAAGGTTCTTCGATCTTTGAAAATCAGTCCTCCAAAACCCAATCAGATTCTCGCTTCAAACACTTGTTCAGAGACAGACCGTAAGTTTTCCGAAATGATTCAGCTTGACGCCTAGGTTCAACAGCCAACCATCGTTCGCCTTCTCTAGTCCGTATACACTGCCAGCATCATGTGTTTACCATTTTCAAACCCATCTATACTCTACGTTTATTCCGTTATGTGTGATATTCCTTAAACAAGACGTTTGCGTACGTGTGCTCCACAGCTTTCCAACTTAGCCCATTCCTTAGTTAGCTGCATGTTTATCATTGTTTATCACCCTACTCTCTTGCTGCCTTCAACAATCACTTGACTTTTATATATTATTGATCATTTTCGTGTAGATTTGTGTTCATTTTTCGTTACACTATCTGGATACGTGTGTTCAGGTTCAGACCCGCATTTCAGGAGTGCGGAAAGAAACACACGCTTAGAATTCAGGGTGATGCATTTAATTATGTGTTTACGGTTTGAATCGCTTTGTTTTTCTAACCAATTTCCCAAATGCGTGCACACTTTGTGTCTGTTTTCTTCCGAATAAAAGTCAGCTATCTGTTTTTTGTTACTGACAGTTATTCGAATCCAGAACACTTTCCGGATTTCCTTTTTTTATTTGATCCTCTCCGCCAGGCAGTTTTCCGGAATTTGTTGGCATACTGATTTATTCTGTGAAATCTCTAGGACGGGGCAACCGGCTCATATACTACCCGATGTAATAATCGATAGTTTCTCCTGGAAAATAATTCTTTTTATAGTTTAACACTAAATAGTGTAACTATTAACTTAGAGTACACTACGAACAGCTATAAAATAGGTGTTCGTCTTCTGAGAGTACTACACGCAAAACCCACCCGTTTTCTGTCATTGTACTGCTGCAATGGGTAACTTGCTAATTGTGTTGAATAAACGTGAAGGTTTATTTTCATAACCATGAGTGCACCAGTTTGATTTCAGAACACCATTATGTGTTTGTCTACTTGGTTTATAATGCCATGATAAATATAGTCGGTCTGTACTTCCCATCATCGATGCTTAGTATTTTTGGTGTCTAATTTAGTGTAAAATACCGGTTTTCTGTGTATGATTAATTACCCATTGAATTTCATTCACACACACAAACTCACCTGTGTCAGTCATTACCATGTGTGGCACTCAATTCACGCTTTCCTGATCACCGGGTGATGGACGCACTTAACATTCACCTGCTTTCTGGTGTATTTGTTTTGTTTTACAGTGTTAGTTTGCTTTTCCTGCTTACTGTCATCTGGCACCGTCTACTCACATTAATGTTGTGTGTTATATGTCGATCGCATGATCTCCTTCTGTGCTCAGACGTAGTCATTACCTCATTTTTATATTACTTTTGTTTTCTCTATTTCTGTCACTGAAACACTAAGCAGCTTCCGCTGGCTTTTAAATCACAGTATGAGAAAAAGAGAAGCTTCAGTAGATTGTACTACGTTGACTGATTCGAAAAGTCAGTTGTACGACTCCTCCTTTGGCCGATCAAATTCCTTGCGGCTCTCAGGTAGCACAAAACAACCCACTTCGTTGACCTATCCGGTGGCAGTGGTTGAACCAGCTGTTCGGCTCCGCGAAAAAGATATTCTACCCTCTAACTCGTTGTCCTTTCCACATATACCAGTCAGGCAATCTGTGCCAAATATGTCCAGTTCGTCCTCACAAACCGTGTGGATTGATAATCCTCCAACGGATTTCTTTTCAATAGTAGCATCGGTGTGTGGAACTCCCGTGACAGATTCTCGACTACCCACGTTGGCTACACCGCTTGAACAAATGGATTATGTGTGAGTACATGTTTACTGTCACAGCAGCTCACTGTAGATCTTTCATCTTTGACATTCGGCCGTCTTCACTGTGCTTTTCCTTTTTGTTTACGCCGAAATGTCTTTTCGTAAAAGTAGTTTGTCGGTGTTTGTAGTCAGGTTCATTGCTAACTAAAGTCCGCAGTTCACTAATCAAGTCATTTAATCTGTCAGCAGAAAAAACGGATAACGGTCCTCATGCATATTTGTCTTCTTTCAACGTCCGGTGGTTGTATTGAACCAGGCGCTTTTTAATGGCTGTTTGCTTAAGCAATCCGTATAAAACACCCGTCAGAATTATATTTCCATATAAGTTTTGCGTTTCATACATCATTGACATGTGCGCGCATTCGGCATCCCCGAAACAGACTGTTAACCAGATTCGTCTCCCATTTTATATACTGCCGTTGTGAGATATATGGAAATGTTGTATTTTGATTTGTGTACACCTGCTGATGGAATCCTTGTTACAGGTCACCTGTAGTACCTCAGAAATGCTCACCTGAGTCGTATGCACACAATGTTGTTCTGCGGTACTCATCAGGTAAAACGAAGACAGCACAGATTTGTCATAATTTTTCTTCACTTTGTAGGAAATGGCCTGCTTTATTTCAATTTCAGATGCTTTGTTGCGGAAGTCCCTTCGATCAAATCAGTCTTCCCAAGAGACTATCAGCTGTCGTATTTCGTCTGGATGGGGGAATAAATTTCAGTACATGTAACGCTAAAAACGTCGAGCAGTCGCATTGCACATGAGTTCTACGTCCACGGATGCAAACAGCGTCTCTCAACACAGTTTTGTAAATTTCGCGAGAAAGAAACGGTGTACCAGCAGTCAAGTTGCTGTGTGCCGCGCCTTTCAACATGTTACGCTTCATTAAGATGCGGTGTATTGGGGAGCTATGGGCTGCTGTTCTGGTTCTGGTGGTTTCCTCTTTCATCGTGCACAAGATTTAATCAGTAGCTTGTGCTGTCCTTTAACTACGTTAAAACTCTGAGAAAATTCTAGTCCGTAGAACAAAGAGCTTTGTGAATAGAACTTAGTTCGTAAAACTCTCTTCTAAATTCTAGAAGTTAAAATCAAGGTACCTACCTCTATCTCTTGTATACTAACTGCCTACCGATTTGCCAGTTCAAGTGAGATAACATCTATTGGGCAGCCTACCTGTTTGTTTCACCGCCTCACTTCGTTCACTGGTAATCGACGATGAGCCTTACCAAATGGCACTATGGCACGAACCATTGTTCGCTGTAAAGTTAGCAGAAAATTCGAAAAACTTTATCTAAGAAGAAAGAAAAACGAGAAGGCTAGATGAACTGAAATTTGCTTCAAATAAGCCATTGACTGCAACACAACTATGTCGATTGGTTTTTTCAACGTATGAGTTGAACGGTCACAATGTCTCCAACCGAGCAGGCTACTACTGCCAACTTTCCCCAACTGAAATTGATATTTTTTGACCATGGTTTGGTATCACTCTGTCGGGAAAACGACCGTTTCTTATCCCAGATCATTTTTGTTACAGAAAGGGTTGACTCGTGGGATCCCGTATCTGTATGACTACTGGCTACAGGTTCTTTTTAACTTCCCATGAAGAAATGACTCAAAGGTCTGAATCTGTACAATTAGAAGTTTACCTGTTCTGATAATATAGTGGATTGCAGTTTGCTGTCTGATTCCTTCTATTGCAACCCACAGTGAATTTATTTAAAGCAAAAACATGTCTTTGAATGATACCGAAAGCTTCTAGTCACTAGGGGACACGAGTATTCTGCATTTGAAAATGTCTCTTCTAGCTGCTTCTGCCACTATTCTGGAGGGAGGGGAGTCGATGTAACTAAGAGTTCAATCATGCTGTGTGCCTTTAGAATCATGTCTCACTTCTTAAGCACTTCAACGCACTTAGTAGTGCAGTGTATGACTACATAAGTGTAGCTGTTTTTTATTGGGTCCTCCTCATTAACCTATTTGAATTGGTCGTTTCTGAAAGGGTCCAATCATCCTTAGCGTAGCCTTCCGGTTCAACTTATTGTTCAAGTCTGGCCACCACATCGAAATGATATTGTAGATTAGGTTAGTGCACTTCATTAATTGTTTTCACTTCACAGAAAACTCAAACGAACAAAGACACCATCGCACTGAGGTAGTCACTTTTATAAGTATCGTTGCTGTTTATTCTTTTTAACAAGCATATATTACATTCCTCCCTGAATGCATTTGAATCCATATATAACCGACTCCAATTTCAACGTTTTGCACATATGCACACAATCGTTGCCGGACTGCTCCCAAACTCGATCCTCACATACGTGGACGCCAGTCTTTTCGGTTTGCCTATCCTACTCGGTGTGTGCTGTGCCTAGTCGCCAGGCTGTGATAATCGTGTGCGTGTGTGTGTGTGTGTGTGCACCCGATCTATCTAACACGATGCACCCTACTGTGTGATGTCATTTGTCGCTTTGACTAATCAGAGTGATATCGAATCCTCTCGTAATTTGTTAGTCTTGTACTGGAATTATTTCGCTTTGGTGTGGGCAAATTCGTATACATTTTGCACAGTCTATGCTGCGTGTAATTGTCATCTGCATGCTTGTGTGAAAATTTCCCTTGTTTGGCCATTGACCAAAATAACGATGCTTTTTTCCATGTTAAACACCACACGGTTGATTGCCCGCTTCACTCTCAACCCGACACTCTCGGCCGCCCCTTCCAACAAATAGCACTGAACCCTACTCTCAGTTTTTGGTAGTGCTTCTTATCCCGGCTCTAACCGAGAGTTCGGCTATTACCCTTGCATTTCTGTGATAGGTGTGTTGGCTACTGTACTATTTAATTTGCGACGAATATTACTGAAATACCAGATCTACACATTAAATCACAACTGTTTATGAATGATACCCGAGTTGGTCGGTTGTCCCAGATTGCCCCTATGTTTGTCCCGAAACGCAATCACAAAACATAACCTATAGAGTGTGCCCGTTTATCTTAATCGACCTGCTGAGAAGACTTCGGGAAGTTGCGTATAGGTTGGTTTACAAGATAGATGTTCGAGTCGATCGTACACATCGTTCGCTCGTTCTATTGAGCATGATGCGACTTAACAAGGCTAAGTGGTACTTCCAAATAGCACTAAGTAATTACAACGTACATAACGATGTGATTTGCATCACCTAACTACTAGCTATGCGCTTGGCTGTGTCCTTGTCAAGCCGGTTATTCCGCCTTCACTGGTTCGACCACATAGCGGATAGCCGAGCATTTGCTCCTGTCCACACATGACCGGGCCGCTTTTTCATCAGATAGTTGTTTTAACCAAACTAGCATACGTTGCCATCATCGCTCCGTATGTTCGGCTTTTTCAGGCTACTTTACCTGCGCGTGACATCACACCGAACAACTCGTCTGGTTTGTGTATAACTGTACTGTATAACTGCCTCTATCTTCGAGATATTATCACTGTTATGTTGCTAGGCAGGTTTGCGTAACATGGTACACGCTGTGTACCTGACTTGGTAACCCTAAAGCCGGTACTTCAAAACCAGGTTCGACCTTGTTTAGACTCATCAAATAGAGTTGGTCTGAATGGGGAATCGAACCAGTAACCACTATTGCGACAAACGGAAACTGTCATCCGCTGTGCCATTAGCTCCACGAGCGGGAGGGGGGGTGAAGTGTCAGTTTGAATGTGAGCGTACTAAAGCACTACAAACTCCACTTCGAGCCGTAGCCAGTGCAAACTAACAATCCTAGGAGAGCTGTGTCAATCCGCACTAAAAAAAATGTAAAACACGTTGCAACTCAGTTACATATACTTACTATTTTTAGCATCCAACCACTGATTGCAGAGACTTAGTTTCTGGACTTCACCGAGGTGACGTTTAACTCGATGGGTGAGAGGGGATGATATACTTGTTGTGATGAACAACGAATTCGTCTCAGAACCAATATGACGTTTAACAACCTTCTGTCAGTTTTTGGCAATAAGTTTTCCTCATCCAGAGATCTCAGACAGATAGGGTAGCCATGACTGATGAGGTAACGTCCATTACTTCAGTGAAACCACTTGAACTGTTGAAATTTCCGTGGCATACCTCGACATTCTCTGTCCTGCATATCAACATTTTCTTTAATCGTCTGCCCTAGGGATACAAGTCGTTTGAGCTTATGTTTCTGTATATACACAGTCAAATTTTTTATGCGTTTGGTTTGTCTTTCCGCTGTATCTGTTTTGTAGATTTAAATTTTCTTTGATTATGACCCCATTAACCTTGACGTGAGTATTCGCATTTCACTTGTTTCGCGCCTTTACCGTTTACGCAATACAGTGATTTCATTCATTGGGATAAAGATATGGTTTCCGCTTGGTTGTACGAATTGGGCTTTGGGTATGCCGTTTCCAGCACTCGCCGCTGGCTCCATCAGGGTTCTGATTTGGTGCGGGCTTCTCGAAAGGAAGTTGAACACGTAAGTACCCTTCGTTTTGCTTCTTTCACTGCCAGCATTGGTCTTCTCATGAAAATGGATAACATTTTGCTATACTCTTATGTCATTTTTGTAGTTTTAATCGCCTAACAAGTATTTCGATTGTTGCCATCCGTTACAAGTCAACTAAAATGGGACCAAGGCTATTGTGCTTCCTTCCTCTACATAACGAACAATAGACGACTGCTTCCGTTCGCTGAAGCTGTTGCTATTCACAGGTGGTAACCACTCGTCTGCCAACAGAAGGACACGGTCGTCAGTCTGAAATTTCCGTGTTAAATGAACAACTCCAATGCTCGTGTGGGTATGTGTGGTTTGTCTGTTTGTGTGTGTGTGTGTGATCGTCCATTTCTTTTCACTAAACTTGTTCGACTGCCATGTAAACGTCAACAGTGTAGTATGGGATTTGGCGAAATTCGCCAGATAATTTATTCCTACAGTTTAGTGTTTTCGACTCCAGTTGAACAGCTTGCGATGGTTGGGTCACGTACTCCGTATGTCATCTTGTGGTAGACTATCAGACAGGAGGTGTATGTATTCCAACTGTCGGCGGAATACGTCAACACAAAAGGGAGGTGCCTTCGAAAACTCACGGCGAGCGGATCGAGGACGACGTGGGTGACCGGCTGAGTCATCATTCGACTGGATCGAACCAACGAGCGAGACACGGCAGGCAAAATTGGATAAACGACCAAATCGAAGGCGCGATTATTCCACCCAGAGGAATATCTCGACACCGTTGTAGAGCACGGTCAAAACCCGCAGTGGAAAGACGGAGGACAACACGAGTGGCCGGACGGGCTATCGCTCAACGAAATCGGACCAACGGATAAAGATTGGCAGGCGGAAATCCCTCGGATAGAAGACACCGATCACACATCTAAACCGGGCAGAAGTGCACACGACGTTTGAACGGAAACCGGGGGGTGTTGTGGACTGGCATTATGATTTACAAGCGCGAGCGTGCGTGTGACATGGTAACTAGCATGTTGGTCAATAAAGATTTTGCTTTATTGGGCGACTTTTCGCTACAATCTGATCGTTTACCCTACCGGGCATTATATGCTGAGATCACCAACAATTGGGTAAAAGCGCGTGGTGGTCAACTAACAACGTGGTCACGAAATATGAAGACCTTGACTGCTCCATTGAGCAAAGTGGGTAGGTGTCGCCTGCCTGGATGGGGTCCTCGTGATCACTCAAACCGTTGGTTAGAGACGCTATCCGAGGTGGCGATGTGTCGCAGTCAATGGCGTACCTGTATTCATACCATTTCTACTTCTTCCGCTTAGTCTTCTTTTAGTAATGTTCAACCTTCTTATTAACGTTTTCTTCTAGGATATTCGACGTGACTGTTGAGGCGAGCGGCGGCCCGAGCCACAGTACCTTTTGGTCAAGTTCATGGCTGTTATGATGATGATGATAAGGATTTCGACTCCAGTTTGCTCACCTGTATGTTATGAAGAAAGCGTCAAATTCGGCGTCAGCCGCTTTTACACATAACAGAGTGGGCTATGTTAGTCAATACTGATCTTTCAGATTAACTTTACTTGGTAGGTTTTTCTGTTACATGCCTATTGTCCCGAAAGTGGGGATCATCATGTTTGCTACTCGACGGCGTTTATCGATTGAACGGTTAAGTCAATACCCGCATTCTTGTGGTATTCTTCATCGAATTCATTATCAGCTTCGCTGTAATCTTCCCATTCCGTACGTAAGAATCTCTGTTTCAACGGCCGAAATAACCCTCTTCGCAGTTTCATGTGAATTTTTGTGCTGTTGTTTATGTAATGCTATTTCTACCAAACCGGTAAACAATGGTCACGTTAACGAAGTCATCCAGAACTTCGCAACTTAGTTGGTCTTCTTTAGACCATTTCTGAGTCACTTTTCTCAGAAGATGGCAGATGAGTATGGTCTCCTTATTAGCAATTCTCTTTGAAACCAGAGCGATTAGTGTTTTGCATGGATCTTGGTTGTGATGTACGATCAAGCATTTTGAGAGTGAGTTTGGTTACAACTCTTTGTTTAAACACTTTAGCGTTATATTCTAAGGGATTGCGAGTGCAAATTTACGAGTGCTATAAAACATGGTGTGTACCAGAAAGCGTTCATTTGGAAAGTAAATTCAATAAACAACTACTGGCAAGATAACTTAGTATTGTGTTAAATCGAGTCCTTCACACTGTCATCCGATTGGGTGATAAATGTGAGGATGGTAGCGTTCCTGTAGAGTCCATGTGCTGATACATTCTAGCATTGTTTATAGTATCCCTTGCTTTCTCTTCCACCTTAACTGTGAAGTTATCAACCGACGTAGGACAGAGGGGACTAATCTTTGCTACTTAGTTATGTGACGCCTTCGTGACAAAAGTTTGAGTAATGTATCCAACACAGACGTATGATTGAGTATAATCACTTGTCCCGGTTATAGGTCCATTAGCAAATATAGTCAATTTCATATGGCTATGCGAACTCAGTGAACATGTCCTCTCTGCAGACGAGTTTTTTGTTCCCGATCAGTACATAAGTCAACGGTTCT
>LUCH01003229.1:44917-66871 GCA_013368495.1 Paragonimus heterotremus | reverse complement strand
CACCCAAACTGCGAACGACAAGAACCAATGAGAACACGGACAAAGCAGACTCCGGATAGCAATGTATTTAGCCACCAGGCGTGAGCCACCAAACATGAGAAATCGGTCTGTATTTATAGAAAAATCATGACCTTGCGGTGGCGTGAGCGCGCGAAGAAATATTTGAATCCCACGCCGATGCATATCTCAGTAACGGCTTAAGCTATCCGATTTCTGACAGCAGAATCGTATTCTACGGGTCAGGTTTACCCTGGCCCTAACAAAAACAACAGCGCAAGCGACGGGACACAACGTTCACGACGTGAAACCACAACAAGTAACAAAACGCCTTCAAACGACCTTTAGTTGCCGCCCAGCCAGAAAGCAAAACACTAGTGTATATCTGCTACATTTTAGGATTGTCACCTAACAGACCAACCAAGTGTGAGCGTCAAACAAAATGACGGACACTCAGATTGTTACAAATAAACAGTTCAGTTCTCTCGGCAAGTATAGCGAGTTTCTGGGAGTCTTTTCTACAATTTGTTGGGTAGTTTTGCTTTACGATGTCGTGGACGCCTCAACAAATGCGGCTCCTGTGTTGATAAAAAAAATGTAGTGGACAAACGATTAGTCCATTCAGAGGGATTTGGTGGTCACGTGGTGCTGTTTTCTTCTACCAATTGGGTACATGCTTTATGAGTGTGCAATACTTGGTAGGTATGCTTATTCGTTCACTCCTCATCATTTACATCGCGTATCTCTTCCATTGAAGACGTTGAGGAGAATGAGGAAATAATACTAGTGAAGAAAAGAATATTTTGACAGATAGGGGTATCTAGATTGCAGACATTTCATTTAGTATGCAGGCTAAAAATATTCGCACTGTAAAGGGATTTATCGCCAGTATGAATTGGTCGCGTATTCTAGGGATTCTAACAAGAATGCTAGAAGGTAGCACTAGCTTACTTTGAGGCCTACTGACCGTTCTTTCTATGATACACCATAGTAGTAGTACAATTTGAATGGGGACAAACGTAGTCGTTTCTCTTTACACTTTTAGAGATGATGGTTGTAGGAAAGAGCACCAATACGATATTCTTATCGGAATTTAACATAGCGTGCCTGCGGTTGCAGCGGACCAACTTAAATAGACCACACAGCCGCTGTTCCCTAATTTCTTGTTACACGATCCAGCGTTAATAAGTCTCATGATTTGTTCTAAATTGGAAAAATTGTTTTCCTTTTCATAACTGTTGTGCGTCTACTGAGCCTATGCTTTTAATCTGACACAAACAGGAGAATGGTTTACATGTTGTCGCACCGGTTGAGATGTACCTTTTAACGTTATTGAAGTGTTACATGCTGATTTTGTAGCGGAGAGTTGGTACGTCTTTCATCAGTTTCTCATATTTTACACAACTTTATCCGTTTAAAGAGACTTTCATCTTTTCACATTAGGTATTACGAAGATGCGCGCAAAGCCTTTCACGCCAAACCGACAGTCTATCTTCACGATCGATCGGTTACTGTGGATATACTCCCTGAAACTTCAAGCGAGGAAGATTTAAGAAAAACATCAAAAGGTATTCGTGGTGGGAGACCACGCGATCTCGAGGAAAAAACAGATATTGCATTTGATCGCCGGCGCGTTGCGCCTGGTAAGCTGGAAACCAGCTTCGCTGAGCTGCTTGCTAAATCCGCAGTTGTTGCTCCCTGTGGAACTAGTAGCCTTTTAGGAATGCCTGGTATAAATTCGACCGCGATGATGGCTGCAGCTGCTAGAGCATTGGGATTAGCTGGGCCACCGGGTACTCTGCCACCGGCAATCCCCGCACTGATTCCCGCCGGCGGCCACGGACGCTCGATACTTGTTGGTAATCGCCGGTTCGAGCATGCACATGGCGGGCGGTCACCTCCTTTATCCGATTCTGATCAGGATCTAAAGGCAACGAGAACCCTGTTTGTTGGTAGTCTTGAGCCGGATATCACAGAGTCCGAAGTGCTTCAAGCTTTTGAACGCTTCGGAAATATTGAACAGATTGATATCAAACGAGCCTCAAAACTCGGTGCACATTCATACGCATTTGTACGCTTCGAAAACGTCGATATGGCTTATAGAGCCAAGTCAACCATGTCTGGACGTCGTCTTCGATCGATTCACTGCAAGATTGGCTTTGGTAAACCAATACCTTCACAGTGCCTATACATTAGTGGCTTGGGACCTTCAATGAGCACTGAGGCCTTCCATCAACTTCTCTCTCGTTTCGGGCAAGTGACACAACTCGATTGGCCACCTGATCGGGCGTATGCGCAAGTCATGTTCGACTCTTGTGAAGCGGCATGTAATGCAAACAATAATCTGAAAGGCTTTGCCATCGGCGACCGCAAAGGTTCACGGTTACGAGTCGATTATATCAGTCCGGATATTATGCGTTTTGGACGAACTACAGGCGGGTCACTCGCCAACGCATCACTGGAAGCAAATTCAGGAATGGAGTCATCATCGGCTGCAAATTACCGCAACTCCGGACTAACAACAACTTGGGAGCCGAGCCCTTCGTCCGTAGACGCTACGATTTCAGATAAAACCAATCATTCCGTGAGCGTAGCCCAGTTCCGTCCCACAAATGAATCAACGTCGAGATACCCGAACCGGTCAGTTGCTTCAGAAGATCAACACTTCTTCAACAGGCAATCAGGTCGCCGACACGGATTTAATCGCAGCGCTAATCGAACTCAAAGTACACATAACTTACTCAGCCCGATCGATTTTGTACCTCCAACTCTGCAGAATGTAGTGAGCCTGAAGGAGCTCGATCAGTGTCTTCAACCTGACATATGGAAAGGCAAGATCTTACTGAAAACCAACAAGTTTTTCTTTCGATGCCTGCACGTTATCGGCGATGCCGAAGTTAGTTCCCAACTCGGAAAAGCGTCCAATATATCCCCAGGCGAGGATGAAACCTCGAACCCTACCTTGAGGGTTACGCGACGAGGCCCGCTGGATCCCAGCTGGATGGCTGAAGCCACACATCGTATACACGGCGTGTTATCCAACCATCATCGTGAGCTCTGTTTAATGCTCCTGTTGCCTGATCTTGATTATGATGATTTTGAGGTGGAACGGGAAATGACCGATAAGAAATCAGATGATATAATCTGTAAACCGTACCCTTTGAACATTCTTGTCGCTTACTTTAAGCTGAAACAAGCTGTTGGTATCATCGTTCCGGTGAAACCCCCTGGTAAAACAAATCCTGACGAGCAACCGAATGGCAACTCGAAGGATTCGAACAGCTCGTTGTCAGTACATCTGTTCGCTCCTAGCAGTTTTGCTCTGAGCTTACTCAAACAAGCTGCACCAAGATTGACCTCTGAGCTCGCCACGGTGGACAACTACATGATACTGCTGGCAATTAAACGATGAATGAAATAAAAGCCGTCTAATATGTACACAGTCGAAGAAAAATATCTGTGTTCCATCCGGATAACAGACTTAACCAGGTACAGTAACCAAAATCTTATCGGAACAACTTTTTCGAACTTGTTGCTTGTAAAAATGCACTGACAGCACATTACAATCGAGAAGGTTACAAATACATTTGTTTATCTCCACGAAATAAAGTGAGGAAGTCATTTTAAAAAAAGACAAAAAAAACATTTGTTTCTTAAGGTTCAGATCAGCTATTATCGCCAAATCTTGATGACGCCATCCATCGAAGCTGAGACTAACAAGTACTGAGATGTCCGAAGCAAACTGATATCTGAGATGACATTTTTGTGTCCGACAGCGGGCTCGCATAGATCCAGTCCACCCTCGACTGGAAATGCACTCGGTTTGCTCGGCTCTGGTTCTCTTCGGCGTACAGATTGTGCGTTTACCACGGCAGATCCGAGGCTCACTGTCGACGGACTGCTAGCGCGTTGAATGGACAACAAACCGGATGGTTTGTTCTGCGTTTTCTCGATGCCACCCTCCGCATTTTGATTTTGAGCTTCATAGATCGTACGTACACCGTTAACGAAACGCTCTCTAGAGAAAAAAAGACAAGTAGTTCAAGTAATATTTCCAGTTGTGATGAGTGCTTCTAAAAATCTGACACTGCTAAGACATCATTGGTCGCCCTTATTGTGATCTATTTCAGGAAAGCGTGCTGATATGGGCCTGTTCAGTAAAACAGCTGACTGAGATGGTTAAAAATGAACGAGCCGTTTGTATTGTACACCATCAAAGAGACGTCAAAGTCTAAACAATATTATTGAACAATATTACCGAATCCATTCACGTAATTATTGTTCGTTTACGAAGACTGATTTTGTCGATTGTCTCGAATACGTTAGTTAAGGTTAACTCGACGGTGTGTTGTTCACGGGCAAGCATGTGTCAGAATCTGTTCTGCTTTGTTTATATTCAAAAACCCATTAAACAGTAGTGGAAGTATGGACTCTGAGTGTTGACAATCACGGGCTTTTCAGTACAGGTGAGAGTATACAATGTCGATTCCAAAGGTCAGTCGGAAGTTATATTGGAAATCCCAAAGTTTATTTAGTGACCAAGCGCGAAGTCAGTAGAAGATTACGGTAATGGTACATCTCATCGACACTAGCTATCAGACTGTGATCAGTCAAGCGTCCTGTCGCATACCCAGTGAGCGCCTACTTTGCACAGCCGAAGTTATCGCTATTCGTATATCGCAGCTGGAACTGTGTAGGTGAAAGAAATTATTGCGAACGTTTCATCTGCCCTGGCCAGATTTCAATCCACCGAACCACATTTCTGTACACCTTAATCTCCCCACCCATCTTACTGTGAACCTTAGCCAGATGCAACCCTCAATGAGTGATCTTTGTCTATCTCTTCTACACTCACTAAACATTCCACTCGCTCCGCATGACTTAATCTGTTAGTCCCCATTACTGTCTTATTTGGTGTTAATTGTTATAACTACAGTTGTGAAAAAGAAAAGTATCCTCGCTCGAAACCGTTGTATTGGGTAAGAGGATAAGGGCTAAGGAAACTCAAGAGTTCGAATGAACCTCGTATGCCAACACACCGCTCATTGATGCGCTCTGCTCGCGATGACTTCACCTTTTGCGGTGTCTCATTGACCTTGATGTCTGGGCATGCTGCAGATGATGATGATTGATCGACTAGGGTTTACACTGTGATCGCTGTCTGCCAGATGTTCCATCGCTGGACGAGTTATCCATCTACTGCCTCCATTCGGAAGTCATGTTGGATGCGTTCCTTTGGTTGCTAACCTTTCTCTCCGTGTGTTCCGCGTAGATTTCTTCGTTATATTCACGACCTAAAGGCGTGATACTTTTTTCTGTCGTAATGAACTTTTACGGTCGTTCCCGCTTTTAGTGTTAATATTAGAAATGTGTCCAGCAGCGCTTTTCGAACATTGTTGCTTTCGTGAAGCAGCGCATAAGACTTCCGTCGTTTTTTAGGCACGATACTATTGAGCTTGAGATTATCCTGTTCAGGTTGGCTTCAAGCTTAGTAAGCCTGAATGCTATGGGATGAAAATTCGAATGGCAGCTCACACTTCTACCGCTGTTATGTGAATGACGCGCTCGGAGTGATGCAAATCTGGTGTGAAATTCGCAGGTTTCTGTGTACGTCCAATAATGCTCATGTAATTCATTTTGACAACAAAGATGGAAGGTTCATGTTGCTTCTTAAATAACACCCTAACTAGACGGCTCTTCTGTTAGGCACCGACATGACAAGACAGTAAGGCAATTGAAATGATGCAACACGTCCTATGAAGCCAAGGAAACCTCATGAACAGGTCAATCAAAATTACCCTAAAGACGTCATCAAACACGTTTTCTCATGTTATTAATAAGCAAAGCAAACAATACTTGGAGGGGCTTACTATGAAAAGCATGTATTTTAAGATTATCAAACTGACAGTCCGTCTTAAAAAGGCAATTTAGATGCTGACATTTTGAGTTGGAAGCTACACAAGGCACTATAGAGAGAATTGTCTCGGATGCAGCATCGTGGTCTTGGTTCACGACTACGTGTATGATGTCTCTTAACGTGAAATATACAGCGCTTGTTCATGCTAAAAATGGCGGACTATGCTGGACTCAGGAAGAGATGGTTTCGTAAACATGTGACGGGACATCATCCGGCATGATTTAGGAGTTCGAACATGGTGTACGGACATTTAGCCACGTGGCGGTCAAACACTTCACCCAAAGGTGTGCCCGGATGGCACGTCGAAATGTTCGACGTTGTTGAAGGGTGCAGATTGAGTGATTAAATTAACAGGCCGGTTGTTCTGATACTGTTCGTTTGTCGAAACCGGTTCTCAAGCTTACGAATTCTGAACAAAAGCTAAATAGGCTAACAACACGTTGAATGATATAGTACACAATGCTACCATACGAAGTTCATTCAGACCTTGAAATCTGTTGTCCTCCATTCTCGTAAACGATAACGATTGCGCTAGTCACGAATACTCAATATTGAGAAATTGTTCACCCTATACTCACTACAATAATAACCGTAACACAACTTGTTTTTGATCAGAAGCGTCACTCAGAAGTGTTCCTCGCCTAGTGGTTGGTAAACTTCAGTGCACGTACTGTTTGTGTGAATGACGCAAGTTTTCCGGTAATGCAGCCTTACCACCGATTGTTGGGATTCTCTCCCATGTTAGAAAAGCATAGACTCACATATAAATTACATTCGGATCTCGAACGTCTGCAGCCGCGTTGACTAGAATTTTCGAATCTGATGCTTTGATAAAGTTCCAATACCGCAAGCGTCCGTCTTGTCCTCCGGCAATGACCGATGGCAAGAAGTGTGACTGCTTGGTAACCGGGGATGGGGAGACAGGACAGCATAGAATAGATCTTACTGGTGAATAACCAGACTTCGTCCAAGCGGTAGCCACCAAACCTCCATTGATGATTGGCGTGATGTTTGGTGAGACGACGAAGTTCCTGCCTGTAGTCGCAGCAGATGAAGCAGAAGCACATGCTTCTACATCCCAAACGGTAACTCCATTGTCCTGGTCAGTTACGGCAACCACCTGCAGCAATGGAGTACGGAGAATCGCGCTCATGAGTCTTACACTGTGCCACGTCCTTATTGGCAAATGACATAAAACCGCATTTGTCAAGCAGTTACACCAAGATAGCCGTGAGGTCAACGAGATGATGATCAACAAACATGCCTCATATGCGACACGAGGGTAACGGAACGGATTGATGAACTCTAACAAACGTAAGTCCACAGCTCACAATGCTTCCTCCCGAAAGTGGTCAACTGAAAAGTCTACTGCCACTGAAAATTATGATAAAATATGAGAACGTTCAACTTTCAACTATCCCGGCCATTTATAGGCTTATCAAGAAATCTCACATAACTACAAAACGCACTCTAACTGGTTGTCTGTGCAGGTCAAGTTCATCCTCCATTTACTTCAAAAGCACGAGGTTAATGAGCATGCGTATCTAGCGTCATCTCAGTCCGATTTAATTAATGCCTGTTGAGCAAGGCGAATCATACAAACAAATCCGCAAACTTCCTAACGGAGCATCGGACAAACGATAGATGATAGGACTGCCTCTGTAAATTAGTGTACGAAAATGTTGACTCAAGCCCACCAAGGTTTGTGACCGAGTGTTTTCTTCATCGTGGAAACCACGTCCAGGTCGGCTGGCGTCTGCCGCTTTGATCGGTACATCCACCACTTGCATGCCCAGAATGGCGGCTTGAGTTTGGGACTGGTGTTGAACACAGGCAACGGGGCGTTCGTACCTTAGATCCCAGATGGTCAGTTGGCCTCTGGAAGTCCCTGTGACCAGCCATGTGTGACAGCTATGCATTGACAACGAACGAATTAGACCTGATTGAAGATGGAAGCAGTTGACAGAGAAAAGGATAAAGCTTTTATCAAATAAGACCGAACATTGAAGCAAAAACGTGGTCGCAGAACACATGTGGACAAACTACCCTTCGCGGTAAAAATGAGATCGGTTTTTTTCATCAGTGATTTTTGTTTCCGTCAATTCTATTGTTTCAGACGAAGTGCTAGTAATTAACATAGATGTAACACCGAAGGCAGGACAAAAGCGCCTATTTGTGGAGGTCTTGTATACCAGCTATTACATCATGTTCAAATGTGAGTCATTTTCTTGCAAGACGCCCCCCTACAGATATGTGGCTGAGGTCACAAAAATTTGGCCAGTGTTCCACGAATTATATGCGTTGGATCAGCCAGTCGGTAGTGTCGATATAAGTCCGATTGAAAATCTCTAGAGCACACTTGCTTAGCAAGTGTTGTATCATTTCGAACATTCTCATCAAGTCATAGAACACGAAGTGTAGCGAACATGTTTTTGATAAAATTTCATCAAACTGTTACAGTTATAACGGAAAATAAGACTAAAAACAATTACACCTATAGACAAATTGACGGAGTGGCAATGGGGTCACCATTGGGACCACTACTGACAGATATTTTTATGGGCAAGTTGGAATGAACGGTGTTCAGGACTGTTATAAATCAAATGGCTTCGTACCGGCGTTATGTCGGCGATATGTTCGCTATCACAGATTCATCTGTCAATATAACTGGTATTTTGAAAGATTTCAACTGCGCACACCCGCTGATAAGTTTCATATCAAAACTGAAGTCAGACGTCTCTCTGAGTAGAAAAAGTGATGGAAGTTTGAAACCATCCGTTTATCGTAAGACTACTTGGTCAGGCCAATACAGAAACTGGTGTGGTTCTACTAACTTAAAATACAAACGAAATCTGGTCAAATGTTTGGTGCATAGAGCCAGAAAAATCTGCTCAGCAGATGCTCTGGAATAGGAACCACAGTTTCTAACCTGTACTCTACAAGAGAATGGCTACGCCGACAACTGTGACCAAACATGAAAGCAGTTCAAGCATCAGCTAAGATGCAAGCGGTTAATAGAAAGCCAGTTTTAATGTGATTGCTGTACGAAAGAGATACGTTGGCTTCATCACACCTGTCGATTTACTAGTTCCCCTACGAGAACGTTCAATGCAGCCATACCGATTATTTCATTCATCAGCTCACCGCCGGTCACTATAAATCTGAGGGATAAAGTGCCGACCCACAACTCATTTGTGATGATACATTCGTTCGTTCGCGCTTATTCAACAAACCACGTAGGTTATACAGCTCGGCATTTGTCTAGAAGAATCAGAGTACATCATCCAACATGGATCGGAACAGGTGAAGGGAAATCAATCACGATTGCCACTGTAGGTCATATGGCAGACAGCGATCATCAGGTTAACACAGATCCATCGTTCACGGTTATTAACAGGGTTCCACCGAACCGGTCAAAACTCGTCCGCCAGCGAATGCTGGCCACTGCCGAAGCTATTGACATTCGGTTAGGTAATCCAACCTTATGTGGGCAAAAAGACTTCGTTCAATCGCTTCAACTGTCTGGGTCATTAGCTGACTCACCCGATTAGTACCTAGGCATTTAACAAACAAAACACTACCGAGATTCGCATGTAACCGTTTTCTAGTTTTATAAGTGTAACAGCCTGGAAACATGATTGTTACATTTCGTGTTCTATTAGTGTTGTACTTGAGATATTTTGACGTATATTAGAAGTTAACATATCGACTCGAAAAATGAATGCATTAAATTCAAGGTAAGCGAAAATATTGGTAAGAACTGGATGGTACCATTATACTGTTGTGGGGGTGTATATCTGCTGTTCCTATGTATGCCAATTAAGTGAGAATGTATAACGACATTTAAGGGTTTCACAAAACGAGTTCACCAAGATCCCATTTGAATATCTTTATGGAAACATGTCGTCACCGTCGTAACTCTGAAGGAGTTGAGTTTCAGTCGTTTCAAAAGTAACGCGATGCACTTTAAAAGCTGCTACCGTGTAACAAAATTCTGTCCAAATGGAATGCTCTGATCAGTCCATCCGGTAAGACCAGCCATGGTGCATACACACGATCAACCTCATCGCCGATTGCAAATACTTCCTCTTTTGTCTTAGTGGTACAAAACTAATGAAGTGTATACACTGGTCTATTCAGGTTGCCTTACGATGCATCTGTTGTATCATGTCATCCTTGCGACGAGACATGAGCACGTTTAGGAACACCATACCTGCGGGTGATTCGGGCTCTAGGGTAAAATGAATATTTTTATCAGCAGAGTTGAAATCCGACAGTATCTCATTCAAGCTTCTAGACTCATCTGCCACACAGATGATACCGTTGTCATAACGCCTATAAAAGGTAACTGATTTTATATGGTCACCTAATGAACCGCACTAGTTTTGCCAAGAAGATATCAGCCAGTAATGGACTTAGTGGCGACCCCATTGATATTTTGTCCTTTCGACGGTATAACTTGTCAGAGAATTTAAACTGAACATCGTATGTGCAGCAATACAGTGACTACTTTAGTTCTCCTTGTATTCACAGGTTGATATCATTCCTTTCAATATACTGTCAGGGCCAGTTTACAAACTTCTACAGTTTTGTAACACTAAGACAAAAGAGGAATCCAATCGGATACCGAATAGACAGGACTAGGAAAATAGGCTCGGGCGACACCACTGAAGATGGGACAGTTTATATTTAATGCGCTCACTGGAAATGAGTATCCTGAACAGTTTGTTCTTGAGAATATACTGACAAACACTAAGTTAGACAAACTGAAAATTGTTTATCTCTGCTTGCTCTTCAAGGGTGATAGAGTTCTGAAAGCGTAACCAAGAAGATAAGTGGGACAGTTATTAAAAAATACGTGTTCAGTTTACTCTCACACCAGTGCTGCGCTCCCAGTTGAAAGATATACTGCCTGTTCATGTCGCCTCTTTTTGTCCACCGTTTCGCTTGTTTCACAGAAACAAGCGACATAGGCCGCACAACACGGCGATTATGCGACCGCATTCAGGAGCACCAACCTATAGGGCCAACGCGAAGATAGATAAGGCCCTGATCGTCTGCGGTCGCTGCGCATTTGATCGAATAAAACCACCGGATCAATCAGACTGATTCGTTCAAGCCAATCTATCGGATATGTTGGATACAATCAAGATAGGTCAGAGGTCGTATATACTAGCAATCGCAATTCGCTTACAGTTACTACCACTGTGCGCCCAAACCCAGAATACAGTGACTGCATAGATGTGACTCTTCTCCCGCAAAATTCCTACAACTGACGTGATCAGTGTTATGTAACTAGGTCTCATGACTCAAGCTGAACAGATGCTAATGACTGACATCTCCCTATCTACATTGATGTCATCTACTAGCCCCATCGAATCTCTATAAATGTGTTGTATATAGCCTGATGATGCAACACCGAGAACGAACTTGTTTGCTACGCGTTTCTTCCAATCACCAGGTTGGCAAACGGAAATTAGGAAGGGCAGGTCAGGTTCATTACCTGGTCTGGAATTTTCATGGTCCATCTGATCTCTGGCGTGAAACTCTAGGTGGTATGAAGGATACCCGAGTTCAGCAGTATAGACAACAAGGTTTCAAGGACGGTCGTCCATTTATTTTTGAGCTTCTCTTATTGTGGTTGTATAGCAGTTAAACATCAGCGTCAACTGCTGGTGTATTGTCGACTGTGATGGTGATCATAAGTGGCTAAGATGATGATCGATCTTTATTGCAATGTATTCCTCAGAATATATGAATTGTTGAAACAACACAACTGTACACAGAGCTCCTACATGCCATGTCACGTGGTACTTCTGCGGGTCGCAATCAGCATGTAAGTCATGTGGATGCTTGACGAAGTTCATGTGGCAATAACAACCGTATTGTTAGTTGAGATACACCACGAGATGGAGCGGGGAAATGTTTGTTATCAGATTAGATGCGACAGGATTTTCCCGTTCACCGTGAAGAAATTCAAAAGACAGCGAGTGATACTAGTTGAATACCTCAGTGAGAGATGACGGCCACTGATTTTTTCGGTTTACATTCATTTTGTTTTCATCACTACTCAATCGTTCATTCACCTCTCACCTCATAATACATTTCAGCAACATTCAGAGATACCGTATTGTTTCGATTTGACACATTTTCTGAAGTAAGGACCGAACAAGCATATCGGAGTTTTGACAACACAAAGTACGTAGAACCTTGTGGGTTTTGAAGTGACCAAACATTTAATTAATTGTCTTCAGCAGGGAATACTAGCCAACATAACTTACCAGATCCTCTGTCCTGCTTGAGGCACCACGTAGGTGGACTTTTGAAAGGGATGCGCAAGTCTCTTCCGACGATATGATTACTCGTGGTCGCGTAGGTCACAACGTGAGCATCGCCACCACCGACTAGTCGAGTACGCGTCAAATTTAGATGGTCAGGAAACTGAGATAGTGCCGATGCTACCAGGCATACTGTTCGATCACAGTCGGGCACCGACACTTGTTCCAATCCACAACGACGTCCGGTAGCCACATCAATACGGTGCAACCATCGGCTTTGAGAAACGGTAACCAAACTGTTTCCGTTCGCAATCCAAATCAGGCCCTGCAATGCGTGTTCAGGAGAGGGAAATTACAGCGAGTGCGTGTGACTCTCAGATAGAAGTTACAAGAATAATCCTAGTTAAAAGTGGAGGATGGCCCACGACACGAATGCAGTCCAAACGAACGGATAACGATTGCATCAAACAGAAGTAGTGGGAGAAAGTCGCTTCATACTGATCTGATCGTCAACTCTGTCAGGACAATACAACATGTATGAAAATTAATTCAAGAAACCGGCACAGCTTTTCTTCATCTCATCCGTATGGCGGCCAGGATAGGATTATTCGCCTTGACAGAAGTCAAGTCGTCTAAGCCGTCCGTTCTCGGTACGTCCCCATGAGACTGCTTCATGAGCGATGATTCTAGGTTTGGGAGGATCAGTTGGTGAAAGTTTTCTCAGTCGCATTTTAAATCAAAGTGTTTGACAAATACATCACCGGTTTTTGAAGTAGGTTTGACCACAGTCCAATGAGCATTCCCAATGAATCCGAAAGAACTAAGATTGATTGTGGTGTCAGTTTGCGAAAAATGCTCAACAACTCAAGTTCGAACCCCGATGAGTCAGAGCACGCCGGTCTTTGTTTGAGAGCTGGTTGATGGTTTCTAACTCTTTCAAAAACCGAAATAAAACAAGTCTTCGTCTGACGAATATGCTAAAAGCATCTCTTTATCCATGATGAAGCCTAAATAAAACCAACTGATAAGCCACTAGAACGATGTGCGATTCACAGGATATGAGACAGTTAGAGCCTTGAAGAGATGAAATTACTGTATACACTGAGAAACAGACAATCAACAGCAAAATTTGTTAAGCAAAAACTAGTGAATGGAGGAAAGATATTGGCACGATCTACAAAACATACACGACACGGCTTAGGAGGTTCATCCGCCGGGGTTGTATGGTACGTCCACCAAGAACGCGTGGGAAGCGCGTGTATTTGTGCTAATCCTGCGGGCTTCGCACTCGCTGGTTTTGTGCCACTCTCTCCACCGATCCTCTGAGAGGCAATGGCCGTCTGGTTCAAGTAGCCATCCGAATCGACCGGCCATAGACCACAGTTCCATAGCTTCACCGTTCCATCTCCGCTGGAACAAGAGGCCATCAGTCTACCAGAGCTGTGAACGGCCAAGCTAGCGAATATGTGTGCAACCGGGAGGTTAAGGGTTAGGTTCGCAGTTTATAAATCACAGAAATACTAGCGACAAGACTACCAGTTAAATAGGTAACAAACGGCAATAAACTAAAGACTCCAGTGAAAATCACGGGGCTGAATGAAAAAACAGACATGATGGGTACATTTCAGAGGAAAATTCGTAGGTTGCACACGACAATAGCCGGTCAGATCACACTCAGTTTTGCCAGAGACACTCGGAGCCTAGGATCTGATCATACGGTTACCGACACGTATAAATGCTACTGAGTTATTCTAAACGCATATGACTTGAGCGAAAGGTCTGCAAATGAGACTGATCATATAAAAATGGAAGTACTGAACAATCCTCCGTCATAAATCCCAAGTTCAAGACTTCATCTAGGGCTGTATTAGGGAACCTTTTGTATTATACGCACTGTTTAACCAACTAGGAAACGTTCGTCAAAGCGAGCTTGAACTAACCTGAGTAGACCGGCACGGTGCTCATGTAGATGCGCCACCAGTGTACCCTGAGGATGTCCAGATGGCCACAGAGAATTATCCGATTGCCAAGTCGGCGTCGCGGGTCGTCTGTCTAAGGAAGAGGGTACACTAGTGGAATGGTTTAATTCTGTCTGTACCCACGTAATAGTCCCAGTCGATCTGATAGCGTTATTCTCAGTATAGTTGACAGTTTCAGGATGAGAACTGACGACATGCATTGTAGGACACCATATTAATCCTCTTCCAAACAGATGGAGTTTTTGTCCGTTAGCCGGACGAGTTAAATTAAGCGGCAGGCGTCCAGAGAAATAATCTCTTCGTAGGATGCGTTCATATCGCTGGATCGCCGGCTGGAGAGCGCTATTCAAAAAACAGATCGAAAAATTGGTGACTGCTGATGAATTTCAGTCGTTGTGTCTAAGATAGACAGGAGTATTTACAAGCGTAACTGTTATAGATAATGCTGAGCTGAGGATCGTGCACTGTTATGCTATCCAGACGTGCACATATAAACAGACATAGCAATGCTACATTCGAATCTCAGGTTAATTCGAGCATTCCTGTTGTTTAAGTTTAGAATTCCGGACAGAACATCACTCTATTATAACCGGAAAAAAATGCTACGGCAACAGACACTGATGTAACATATCAGACTAACAAATAAAAGCGGTTCCAGTGTGTACTGAGTACTCATGTGTTGTGAACGGGTCCTCTTGAGCACATAAACACGAAAATATTCAGGTCCACTGTAAAAGGTAGAAACTAGGGCGACTGGATTACTACTAGGCAGTGTAAGATCGAAAGCGAAAGCGCCCGAGTTATCTACCAAGACACCGAAGTGAATCGTGTATCACATTCAGTCGAATGGACTACTATCAAGGAACCTTTCCGCAGGCTTGTGTAATCAATCCTGTTGCTGCCTTCTTGTGCGTCATTTAACGTAGAGTATGAAACGGAAAACGGTAGTGACTGCAAAAATGATGACGATTAGCTGGGGATGCTATTTGCTACGAAAAGCAAACATAATGCATGTATTGCTGATAAGTAGTTTGGCAGATTTATCGTTTTGGATGAGACCCAATTGCGAAAAGTTAGAGCTTCGGCTGGATTCGAACCATGTCCAAAAGCGAGAAGCACTCTACCAGCTAAACTCCGAAGCCACATCAGGAACCCGGAAATTTCACATTCAGACTCTGTTACCCACCCGTCCTAATATCTCATGAAATCCCCCAAATGAACCAGGGGATCGACCGCCCAGTAAGGATTTCTCGAACAGCTCACTCTGGAATCCACCAACGCCACTGTTGAGCATAGAAATAGGGCAAGTAGACATAATATCATCATTAGCACTCTGTCAATTATTCAAACTGACGCTTGGTAGCTACTTATTCACTCACGACCGCTCGGGCTTCCACTTACTTCAACAGTGACGTGGAATATCCTAGAAGAAAATTTTGTTAAGAAGACTAGACGGAAGAATGAGAAATAGTATGAAAGCAAGTATGCCACTGGTTGTGGCACACTGTCATCTTGGATATCATTTCCAACCAGCGACTTAGGTGAACACGAGAAACTTAACCAGACAGGCTACACCTACTCACTTTGCTCAATTGAATGGTCAGAGCTTTCATACTTAGTGATCACGTCGTCGCTTGATCACCATGCGGTTTTACCTAACTACTGGTGGTATCAGTATATAATGCCCGGTACGGCAAACACTCAGCTGACATGCGGAGTACGTGAAACAACCGTCACACGCCGTGCAACGTGATTAGTTGACCAATTGATCGTGCATTCCGAGCGCTTCGGAATACGCGCCGGCGAACGGCCGCATTATTTACGCAGTCTCTTCGCTTGATGTAGACTAACTGACGGGGACAATGATGGTCAAAAACAGCAAGTTTTCCGCATTTTCACCGTGAACGGGTCGCGTTTCTGAACCATAAAGCGAAACAAAACGTGCATAAGCATTATATACCCTACCTTTCAGTGACAACGGAACCTCTTTTCGACGTCACAGATTACGCAGGTTGGCAAAGGTAACTCGCGCCTCTGCTATCCTCGTTGATATCTCATCAGCAATATTACAAGCTGATGAGATGGTGCCACCTTAGAATGTGAAACTGTCCACTCTCGAGCGGATTATCTACAGCAAATAACGTAGGGGTGGGAATGTCCCAATCTTAAAACAGCACTGCTATACAATAACGAAATGTCCGATTTCGACGTAAAAGAAGTGAAAACGATAGGGCTTGATCCCTGAAACCGTTGGGTCTGAACTCAAGGAATCAACCTCAAGGCGCCGACGACGTGTGAACAGGCAACCGGAATAGAACACGATATGCGATGGACAACCTCACTGCGACGTTCACAATCTCGCATCATTAATTGTATTTACTGAGCGGACAGCTCTCTCAAAACGGGAGAAAACTCCCGCTACTGAATTTAATTAACTGCCATATCCTTAGTGTTTCCAGTCAGATGTCGATGGAATATGACTGTAGGCCGAAAGAAGAACACGACTATTCATAACCCACCTTAAGGATCTTAATTACGTTTGTTAAGTCACGTTAAGCCAGTGAGTTAGAAGCCCGGCAAATGCCTCGCGATATGGTAAAGGAGAGGTGAGTAATCTTAACACATATGCCATCTACTGCAAAGCGGATTCCAACATAGACCACCCGTATCAGGGAGACTATTTCCTGTTGGAAATCGCTGTGAAAAAGTTGGTTTTATTTATGAGTCTGCAAGATTTTCCGTTGTCATCAAACTCAATGTCCGTTGTTTGTAAATGGTTTGGCAAACAGACAAATAGCTTAAAAACTAGGGCATTAGGCTCAATAATAACAAGAAATACTGCAGTCACGCACCCAGTTTTTTCACCCCCCTACAGATTGTTGTTTCCTTCCATCAATGAGTTAACTACTCACTAGAGCCACTGAGTAGTGCATAACAGGAGTCTACGTACGAACAGTCAGAACAAAAGGGTAATTCTTACAGTCTGCTGATAATTTGGCCTGTTGTTTCATTGGTACGTTATATGTTATTTATGACAAAATATGACTTTAGATAAAGTCCTTACATCTAACTGCGAACTGCTTCGATATATGGAAGACATGTAGGTGTAAGAGTCACCTACAGTTCTGCAGACGTTGCATTGAAGGTCAATTGGACAATATCTCAACCGAGTAACACACCCAAAAGAATGAAAACTAACTCTTACAATAATAAACGGATCAATTCGACAACTGTGTTGAGCGTTATGCCAAACTGAATTACACTGAATTAAGCAGGGCAGCTAGAGGTGAAAAACTCACACTGTCAGCTTTTGCACATAGAGAGCGAGACCAGAAGGATGGAAACGATCTTCCGGGAAAATGGGGCATTTTTCGTCTGGAGGCAAGAAAATTATAAGGCATAACAATTAAGGCAAATGAGTAACGATACGAAATACTACACCATGGTTGCCGTAATCAATAATTCAAAGCCATGAAGCCAGTTTTTGAACATGAATCACAGTCGAACCTCAGAGAGTTAACGAAATGCAAAATATTACTACAATCCAATCTTGTATCAGATGAATTACGGTCAAACCATTTCTATCGCAAAAGTAATGCAAACATACAAAACCCGTTAGGGGATACTCCGTAGTGATAACTATCCTAAAAGTCCAACTCGGGTCTAGTGCTCTCAGTCAAAACAGACCAATCAGGAGTTTCGGCCGAGCACATTGTCATTACTTTAGCGTATTTCCACGTCCATTCGCTGCATCTCGATGTCCACCTAAACCGCGCAAAAAATCCTGGGAACATCTCATGACTGTGGTCTACTCACATCCGACGAGAGGTCCAGTTACGATGTTCCCTGTCTCGTTAGACCAGGTAATGCACTTCAACTGGTAGGGTCTCATTCGTGAAGTTTGTTTACAATATGGATGGACACACAAAACAGAACCAAATGTATAGTAGAAAATTTAACCTGACAAGAAGTGCAAAACTACAGTTAGATGAGCCTAACCAATACGAGTTGATAAAAGCGAAAGAACTGCGAAGAGACACACAACAAGTTCTTAAAAGCACATTCAGTAAGTTACACAGTAGAGGCACAAAAAACGGAGCGAATAAAACGGCGTGATCGTGGTTGACTATATATAGCTCAGATGTTATTCGAGAAAGAGGTTGTAGGACATTTCTGGGGTCAAAATTCTTTTCGATTGATCCTATCGCACTCATCCCCGTGACCCTGTCTAACTAGACGCTTGTTATTGCCATTCTCACAACCCGCGTTTAAAAGTACTGATTTCTCCAACCCGCATCCTTCAGTCACTGAACCTCACCTACCTACACACTCATTGTCATCTGTCAATCGCACCCTGTGAATAGGGCCTTTTTACGGGTCGCCGTGAAACTGCCAACAACTAATCGGTCTACCCGAAGATCAGCTATTTAGACATACATCAGACCGATCCAATCGAATTTCGTCGGTTCGTCCTTGTCTGTCGGTTGCCTGTGTTTGCAGTTGCCGTGCCTTTGAACCCTTGACAGCCTATTGCTGCCAAACATTATACCTTATCCCGAAAAGGTAAACTTGTAACTGATCATACTGTTTATATATCAACAGTGCCATGTTTCCAGCGACACGATCTGGTTCTGGTATTTGGCGTCATTGGTTATACGTGCATCAAAGGTACGTACAGGGGTTATTATGACCCACCAGTCAGACGAAACGGAATTAGGCATACACTGGAGTAGCTTATGAGCGTCCGTAACAGGACAATCGTAAACCATTTAAACTACAAGTCCAGAGGGCGACATGTTCTCGTTGAGGGATGTGCATCCATTCTTTGACCGGGTAAAATGCGTCAATCACTTGCAGTACCATCCAGTAAACTCAAGTTGCTTTCATAAGAAAACCGTTCACCAACTTCAAGGTTATCAAGCTATGGGAGTTCGCAAAGGCAGTTCTCCAATCCACAAACTAAGGACATGTTCGATGGAAACAGGATAGCCGTCCAGCTTATCTCTCTTTCACGTAACTGCTCAAACATAAAGTCCAATCGTGTCCACAATACTGATGTTATATCTGCGATTGTGTACGCACCTGCCGGTCAAGCCGGTGTGGAACTGAACAGCAGCCCATCACGTGAGATCACGTTTGGAATTCATGATAAATTACGTATTGTTACAGTCATGAGAAACGAATTCAGCTACTTGCTTGATCAACTACTGGCGCACAGCAAACCAAATGGACAGCCGAACTGCTAAGTTCCCATTGAGAGTCGATCGGGAAGACTAAGACGCTAGCTCGCGGAGGTAGTGGAGTAATGACCAATCGCAGCGTTGTTGAGGCTGCCATGCTGTTTTTATATGGATGATGTGGAACAAAAGAAGAATTTACACTGAGGCGGTCATTTAGAGCGAATTTCAAGACAAACTAAAGAACGCGTTTCGTGTCAGTGCAACAATAACCATCAACTTAATGTGAATTCTTAATCACGTTCAGCGAAATGGGGCACTATTTTAGTGATCCGCTACTGACGCACATCACCCCAAGCGTAAACTTTTGATGAAAAGTTAGCGGTATGTTTTGAATAAACAAATCAACACAGTACACTTCCAAAGTGCCAAAGTATTCACGATTCACAACAAGGCGATGTGTGCCAGGCCATCCCGATACTAACGATGCAGAACCTGAAAATACAGGTGACTGACGATAATGGAGGCTAGTTAAGGCAAATCGCAATATTAGACAGACCAGATTATAAACCTCAATTTTAAGATCCATAGCTCTCATGCCATTAAGGTGACGGCCAGTGTCATAAGATGGATCCCCAACGCGTCAAAACTTCTACAAACTAGTATTCTGAGAAAATCTTGATCTTCTGATAACGAAATGATGATATAATATATGCTGACCTTCGGCAACCTATAGAGGTGTCAATGTTCCAATGTCCGTCGCAGGGTAAAAATGTGATCAACGCATCGACGATTGGACGTAAATCCTACCCACTCATCGCGTACCTGACTTTCTCCGCACTTAGTGATCCGACGCAAAATAAGACCAGTGAGTAACTTGGACGCAACAAACACTAGACTGATGCTTCTGTGGTTGTTACACAGATTTAGAGCAGTCCTTTTGTAAAGGGGAATTACTGTTGATAGGCACAATCATGAGGTATCCCCCTCAGTTTCCCAGATCGTTTAGAGCAGTTTTATCAGTTCCAACTTCAACTTCTCACAATCCTTGGAATGAGAAACAAGACGATCTGGTTCAAGAACCCTGTCATGCTTTGCAAATTCAAGTTTCAGGGTCACTTCTACTTCCGACGGAGAGCCGTTTGGAATGTAATAACCGACTAGTCGGGTCCTGTCGTCCATATGATCTAGTTCAAGTCAGCTGAACTGTTTTTTCAAAATGTTCGACCCACCTGTCAAGTCCGCGCAATTGACTGGGGATAAGTGGTATGGTATCATTTACACCGACCCCAGGACCAGTATAACCACGAATCAGAGAAAACAGCGTTCTGCTAATCCCATATAAAAAGGCCCTCTCCATCTCTTTCGACTATTCGATCAAGTAATGCTCAAGATCTTTGCTCAAGCCTTTAGTCAGCTTACGTTTAAGTTCTCGTCGGTCACAACCACATCTAGAACCCGATGAAATAAAACAACGCTTGTTCATAAGGTTTTTCGAAATGACCGAGATCCAGTTCTGTTGCGACTACACAGTTCCTTTGGAACATACCGCTTCGCAGCATGCTTGCAGAGCTGCTGCGATTTGTTCCCAGTGTTCGTTATCTTGTTCAAACTGGGCAACTTGTTCATTAACGCCTCCTGGCAAGCGTTCTCCACACTCCCCTCGCTCGAATGCAGTTAGGTATGTTGCATTTACCAGTGTATGTTCTCTGGACGAATGACAAGACAAAATGGGCACGCACAACAGCGCGATCCCAGTTCAGGTGGCTGCTGCAAAAAACACCACAATATTTAACAGTGACGCCACTGTAACTGAATGCTGTGTGATCTAATTGTGTGTACGGCTGAGAAACACACGGAGGTCTTTATATAATAAGGTGCATCTCCCCGTGTTGGAATGTGTTGTTCGAAACATGAAGATCACGGGATGCGTACAGCTGCAGGAGTCCTTCGCAGTTGTCAGTGCGTTGTGCCCGGACACCAAACATACCTCCTAGCGGCCTCTTATCCGAAAAGGACCAAGCTGAGCATTCAAGTCGCCCATTAGCACGATGACATTTGGGTGTTTATTCGCCTTAGACAGAGCAATGAGACCGTCGCAGAATGTACCTTTGATAGCATCCCAACAGTCCTCCGTTGGAGTGTATGTCAATATGAATAAACAGCACTTTTCCGATTTGCATTGACATACTCTAACCAATGTACTGAATCTGACACCGCATAAGCGACCGTTCACTGGATCCAATAAAGTAAACATTGCTCTCCTCTGGAACTCAGTGCGATATCCACTCCAGCCTCACCACGATATTCAGCTTCGGCGTCATGACAGACCCTACGAGAGAAGTGCTTGGATCGTCAGTTATCTAGAGATGAGCTCAAGTGAATAACCGTGCTAGAATCGTAGACTCGCGTCTCCGACACACAGCACACATCAAGTCCCAGACTTGAGTGAATACTTGCCAGAGAAGCTTGCTGACCGACCTGTCAGAGAGTGCAGACACTGAAGGTGCCGATGTTTACCAGTTGACTTGGCCTCAGAAAACAATTGTCGCCCGAGGACACATGGAAGGCAGAAGACATGGGGGGTGATATAGTAGGAGGAAGTT
>LUCH01003229.1:33245-44769 GCA_013368495.1 Paragonimus heterotremus | reverse complement strand
TTTTCTTGGCGGACTCAAGAGTCTGACTCACTTGGCAGTGAGAGGCTTGCCTAGTCCGGGGATGCAGTGAATAAGACATTGATTCCTGATTCTGAGCACTGCTGCGCGCAATGGATGTACTCGAAGCTACATCGGACTTTTGGGTGATATCAGATGTTTTTCAACGGTACTAGGTAATACGCCGGCGGTCACGGTGTGCTCCCTGTTTGGGGATACCTTTTATACCCTCTCTTCTTTCTGGTATAGAAGACAGCAGTGCCGCAACTGTAAAACTAGATCTACTGTATGCCCATGGGATCGTGCTTCACTTTCGAAACACTCCTGTGCAGTCAGTAATG
The DNA here is from genome assembly GCA_013368495.1 of Paragonimus heterotremus. Taxonomy (NCBI): domain Eukaryota; kingdom Metazoa; phylum Platyhelminthes; class Trematoda; order Plagiorchiida; family Troglotrematidae; genus Paragonimus; species Paragonimus heterotremus. Next base: position 44,431 of record LUCH01003229.1, on the reverse strand, counting down.
CGACATACAATCTTATGAGTATAACTGCTTTTCGTCTGACTGCTCATCTTTAGTCTGTCTGACAAAGTTGCACCTGGAAAGACCGGAGTCCTAGTCAGCGTAGCCCGCCGGATCAAAACAGCACACAAGCCTGACCAACAAGTCAAGGTATCCCTGTAAATCAGGATAGCAGTATAGGTCAGGATAACTTTGACAGATCTTGTACAGATTTGTTAAACAACACCAATTTCCTGTGGGTAGGGACGATTCGAACCTCAAAATGCTGATCACCTGAGAGATGAAAAAAATAGCCAGTGATGCTGGCAGACGCGGTTAACCAGATGTGCACTGAAGCACGAACATGCTCTAAAAAGTCGAATCCACACAAATCAACCAATACGATTAACCGTTGAATCTGTGACTGAAAACCCGATAACCTTTCGGTACGGTCAAATAATGCGGAAAACGTGATGTGCTGAGCAATACAACAAAAACGTCAAGGATATTAGGTTGAATATTATTGAGATCGGTTGTCAATTCATAATTTCTGAACAACTAGTAAGCAACCGGAAAATCTGGTTTATTGATAACGTTTCAACCCCAACACAGAAACTTCATCAGACCAGATGAACTAGTTACAAATCTGACGGTATTTGAGGCAGGCTAGACGTAAGCAGCTAAACGAACCAGAAGGTAACAAATCATGGAGCACCAGATCATGATAAGCGATTCCAGAACTGCTGGTTACGCGTTGGACACAAGTTACGAAATTGACCTGGGTGATGTCGGGATAACTAGACTAGAGTGTAGAATTACACATGAACGCTTAGTTACAGGGGTTGTCGACATAACGACAGCTAAACGTGCTGTGAACGGAAATGACGGGGCTGAACTTTCTGGCATACAGTGTAAGGTCAATGATAAACTCGAAACTTGTCTTTGCGCAACACCGTTAAATTTTCAACCGGTGGTAACATCAAGACCAGTTCAATCAACAAAAGTGCATGTTGGTGGAGCCGCTTACTGGATTGCACCTGTGTAATACCGCCGGCATGCTGTACATCAATGATGCGTGACCGCGAAGCAAGCAGAATTTTTGTGTGCGTCAATGTCCCGCGAGCAGATTGAGGTACACGATCAATGGTAGAGAGACAGAGATTTTGGACAAGCTGAAAGAGGTGAATCAACTGGGCTTCCATTAATTCGGTGAGCCCAAGGGATCGAAGTTTGGCGAGAATCAGAGCGACTGTTTCATCCTGAGGGGGTGGATGAGAAACGCTATATGTGAAACGATTGACCTTATTTACCAAGGAATTGAAGGACAGAGAACTCGAAAGTCAAAAATTTAGATTTTTAGCATTTGGTGTTATGCGATATTGTGAACCAGATACTGTCAGGTAGCAGAAGAAAATCTGGAATGGCCACGCTAGCTGATATCCGAGCACATGACTGTGTTCTTAGTAATCGGGCGTCGTTACCATTGAGCTATTGCGAGCTCTTAACCCTGATCTTAACGTTAGCATTGAATCAGTTTAACCATAAGCGATGGTCAGTTGTTGAAGCATAGGCACTGACAACAAAATTACCCAACTGTGTGGCGCAACTCCTGCTAGGTGAATGGTGCAGAATGTGGTTATTGTGTAGGTACAGGACTAGGAATACTGATAGATGCGACTGGTAAACTCTGAATTTAACAGGCTAGAGGAATGCGCCTCGTATATCAAGTTTGAAAATAACACATTTTCCCTTCTTGATTAGCTATTTAATTGTCTCATTTTGCAAATAAAATGAAGCGAAAGAAACAACTAATGGTAACAGACGAAAAGCGGTCAGGCTTCGCAACCTTAAAACGACAGCAAGTTATGCACTGTTCTTTAACACGAGAATGCTACATCGATGTCAGAGATGCTTCAGTATGGCATACGATAATCGGCTTTTAACAACCTGTAAAAGGAACTCTTCACAACTAACTGTAACACGGCGTCCGGGGTTATGTTATGGATTATGTTACCACAGTCGAGGAGTGTATGCACAGGACTGCTAATAGTCACTTCTCACTTGGACAGCGCAAAGCAGTACATCGTGATGCTCCAATCGATAGGCTATCCAACGCATTCTGAATAGCACTGTCACCAAGACAACTGATATTAACCGTAAGTCTACGATATTGTTTCCGTAAAGAAGTTCTGCATAAACACGGATTTCGCTCTTGTAAGAGTTCGTCAATGATTTCCTCTGCCTAGTGATGATAAGTTACGTTGGTGTCTGAAGTGAGCCCCAGTCCAGGGGCTCTTCTGTCTGAAATGTTGTTTTTCCTCAAGACAATGACCGTACTGGATACAATATAATGTAGTGAACAATGGTAGTGTTGTATGACATGCAGTTTCGTTGTGAGTAGTATACCACTCACAAGTAGTATATTACCCACAGGCGACATTCAAGAACAAAAGGGCAAGCTCCGAACGCCAGGAAAACGATTGACAAGAAGAGACTATTGGAATAGTGTGTACGCGCTACGGCAGAAGTTTCACCAAGGCGAATGACAATGATGTATGTGAATACATGTCTGACGTGCAAATGAGTGTACGCGTTTGTGGTTTGATTTTTGACATGACCTATACGGGAGTTTGCGCAATGAACGGATTATCAGACCAGGCGTTTTTGGCGATAGCAACAGTAGTTCATTCATATTGTCCTACAGCTCTACGTTAATCTTTGATTTATTTTGCGTTTTATCTGCAACAAAAACAACTCAGTGAAAATACAGTACACGATAAACGGATTCTCTTGATCCCAGCGGCATATCGCGTTTAATTTTGCTGGCCAGATTCTTCACCACACCATCGTCAATTCAATTTAACATTTCTACAATAATCCAGTATCAGAGATTGAGTGAACCTAACCTGAAAGATACAACTCAGAATTGGAAGTTGGACTACCTCAGATCGTTTCTGAGATAGAGAAAAAAAAACCCTGATTCAAATAAAACATCCCAGTTTCTTTGAAGTAACATTTTTCCAAGTAGACTTTTAGACAAAAAAATGGGCAGAATGGTTTCTAGTGTCTAGTCCACATATAAACATTCCTGAACAAAACAAATGAACAACGTCAACAGATATCATTTAGCTGCCTCGGATACGTTATGAAAGAAGGCAAAGTCCATGCCCATAATTGGCTGTAGTTTGACGCATGTGCACTCATATCTCGCTATTATTTTTTGAGGAACGCTATTAATTGTTCTATTATTCGATTTTCACACGAACCCGCCGTACCTTTAACCGATCCACCGGATATCGTGGACAGCGATAAACCCAAACAGTATAAGTTCACTCTAAATGAAGCAACGATTTTCTTGTAGGACGACCCAAACTCCCGTACAGGAGACTAACGATATGTCAGAGTATTATCATCTTAAAATATGTGGATATAGTAGACGAGCAACATTACTAGTAAGAGTTTTTGAAGTGGGTTCACATTGATCAAAACTGATGTGTGATCCAGAAAGATCAGCCCATTCTATTCAGTTGACTAAGTAGCAAACTGTGCATGGAATGAACCACCATCATCTTGTATTGCATGAACCTTCATCTTATCACTGAGGCTCTACGTACATTTAACGTGATGGGAAGAAGTCATGATTCAGAAGTCCACTGCCCACATTCTATTAAATCGTCAAAGTTTTATGTTTAACGGCCAGTGCGAAAAGCCTTTTGGAATTGTGTGGTCAACAAAAATGTTGACTAGATGAATGAGCGGCATTCAGTGAAAGGTACGCAATAGATGGATGGTGAGAAGTAAGGAACCATAAGTTGCTGTGATCACACTGGGCAAGTGGGCCATCCGTCAGAGCACACGTAAAAGTGTGGCGAGGTGCGAGTGTGATCACAGATCCGAGCCAGCATACAGATGCAGACTGCCCCCATCCACTTTCGTTCAACAGTGCATACCAAAGCAATTTCCATGGCCGATATATCTTGGATCAGGCACTAAACACACGTGCTATCCGTACATTGTTTTGTCATGCTTGTGTTATTCATGGCGGGAGACACTTAAACAAATAATCGTTGCGTGATATTTTCCTGAACATTATAGGGCCAGACTACTTTTATCAAGTATTCCGGAACCAGTTATAACAAAAAAGTCGTTGAATAAGGGTATCTGAACTACTCAATCATTTTGAAAGGATGTATGTGGCTCAGCTAGATGGTTACGTTTACCATTACTGGTAATCTGCTTATATTTTAGGCCACATGTACATCACAGTTTGTTGTATTGAAATAATCTACCAGGTGCCCTTTCGTGCAATACCCAGTATTCGCGCAAAGATGGATTAACGTTTCAACAGTAAGATTACTGGAGAACCCTTGGCTACTTTGGACAACATTACCACCTAACCCACCGTTACTATTTGTACCAATGTCGCCCAGAAACTCACAAACAGACTTAAGTATCCTATCGTGCTGGAGTGTATACTTTTTATGACATAAACGTAAATAGAGTTTTGTTGGTTGTATTGCGAAAGTGACGTTTGACTTGTATAGCCAGTAGATGAAGACAAAGGGAGAGATGGCGGTACAAGGGCGTGAAGGTGTTATCACTTGACAGAACTGTCTGCCGCGTAAGGACATGAAGTGGGAGAAACGAATATCACCTTACTCCGTTTGCGATCTGGTTTCTTTTTAATGTGTACGTAACTTGAGGACCACACGAAGTCTTCAGAACGGAAGAAAATGGGAAAACATTGTGGTGGATTATCAGGCCGGAGGTGCAAGTATTCCAACACTCGGTGGAATACCTCAACGCGGGCAGGTACGTCCAAAAACCCAGAGCGAGAGGATCAGGGGCGGCGTGGGCGACCGGATGAGTCGTCACTCGACTGGACCGGACCAACGGGCGAGACATGGCAGGCAAAATTGGATGGACGACCAAGTCAGAGGCGTGATTATTCTAACACACGCAGGAATATCTCGACAGGGTCGTGGAGTGCGGTCAAAGCGCACGGTCGATAGATTGTGGACAATATGGACTACCGGACAAGCCATCGCTCAACGAGTTTGGACCAACGGACAAAGAATGGCAGGCGGAACCCCCCCCTCGATAGGCGTCGACCACACAGATGAACCAGGCAGAAGTGCACACAACGCGTTGGCGGAAACCTGGGTATGTTGTGGACTGGAATTCCGACCCATAAACGTCAGTGCGCGCGAAGCATGGCAACCAGTATGTTGGACAATAAAGATTGTGCTTTATTGGACGCCTTTTTGCTACAATATGTACATGTGAATTTAAGTTGGACGGTTCAGACAGAAAATGTCGGCAGACAGTTGCAATTCCTGAGGGTGAACGGTAGTATGACTACCAACGAGAAAAGGTTAGGCAAAAATGAGCTAAACAAGAGCCCATGAAGCATATTAGAAAGGCGCCTCAGTATGCAGCAATCAGAAGTTGACTAACAGTAATCACATCTTTAAGTTCCGCCAAGAAGTTGAACTCCGGTGTTCATATAAAAGGCCAACATTTTTTTTCGGGCATCAGGGGGGCTTTACGATCCTTCGACAGAAATGCACTTTGAGACTGTCTATCGAGAAGGGTTATACCCGAGAAGTATATCGAAATAGTGAAAGCAATTTACTGTCAGACCTTCGGTCAGGTTAAGGCTTATGACAGCATATCGCCGACCATCAGCAACTCAAGTGAGGTGCGACAGGGTTGTCCAGCCTACTCCATTCGTATTCAACTTTGTAACAGGCCATATGCTAGGATGTGCCCTGACAGATTGCGAACATGATGGTGTGCAACTGTTCCTAGCTATCTGATTTCAAGATACAGAGTATGCAGATGACACTGTTCTAATGTGTGAGGGCTCACAGGGAGCCAAGAACATCTAAGACAGACTAAAACGTTCAGTTCATCAGTTTGGTATGGCTTTTGCAAGTGCAAGGTGCTATCGTAAGATCGGCAAGACTTTGCGTCTGATCTCATCCTTAATGGCGAGTCGCTGAAAGTAACCAAAATGTACATGTACTTTGGGAGCTGCATCGGCGCTGGTTGAATGTCCGGTGAAATCAAAAATCGTACAGCTAATACTCAGATGACGTTTGCTAACTTATGCCATCTATCGTATCTGCATGACCTCAGTCATTCTATGAAAGTCTAAGTGTATAGTGCCATTGTAAGAGTAGTCCTACAAGTGCGATGATAACAGCAGCCACCAAGGATGTGTATCTACAGTTAACTTTTATGTAATTGTGCATCCTTAGCATAGTTTGTTATTCCGTTTCAACATCTTGTCCCCTTACGTTCCCTGCTATCATAATGTCATGTCCGCATGGAGACCAGAATAAAAACAGTTTGGGAAATTCGTGTGTGTAGAACAAAACTGAACTACGTGCCACTTTACTTCATAACAGATGGCTTGTTTTACGCTGATTCAGCATTGAGAGAATATGGGCAAACTGGAGACAGTTACAGTGTTGAAGCATAGGATAGGGTTGCCTCGACTTCTACATCACAATACATTTACTCCCAAAAGAAACACTGAGTCGTCGATAGGCTGGATAATCTCAAAGTGTAGGACCCTTTGAAGAAGTATGCGAGGCAGCTTGGATGTAGAAATTTGAGACCTTATGCTTGATAGTCAACGTCTTTATTGCCGGGCCAACACATAACTAACAGCACGGAAGAAATAAAGAAACGCGAGCAAACTAAAGACTATATAGAGGCGTAACTTGAAATCGCCAAGAGTCGTCCTGATCTCGGGGGATTAGTAAACAAACAGCAGAGAGAAAATGTTGTTCAGACATTGTATCCGTGACGAACAATCAATATCTATCCACTTCCACACTCGTCTGTGAAGCAATGAAGGGCAAATTAGGATTTAAACCAATGACAGCCTTCCTGTCTTAATAAAACATTGCGGATAATAAATGCTAACAAAAACCACACTAGTATAATAATCAGAATGGAACTCACATTAGGTGCCGTGTAACACGGATTCTCGTTCGAGCGGCTGATCGCTCTGGACGTTTCGCGCTCGCGTAGCAGGTGGAAAAATTCATCCAACAAAAGCTTGGTGTGTTGTAGGTTCCGTGCACCCTGAGTCGCCGAAGCACCAGTCAAAGCTGACACCAGTGAGTCGAGAATTGATCGACTGATGGGGGGCCGCAAAGCAGTCAGAAGGACAGCATCATTGGTGAAACACTCTCGGATGGGACGACTTAAAAAGAAGAAAGAATACAGCTTTAAAAAGCAGTTCTCACATTACGGGTAGGGCAGAACGCAGGTAATGAACAACGTCTTCAAGAACGAAGTGACATACACCCTTACAGTTGCCATGCGCAGGACCTCCACAACGTGGGTAATACGTAAGTCCAATAACACACCCCTCATAGTCTGACGAAAATGTTGATCGACTTCGAAGATACTGACGGAATCCCATGATGGTTGTGAAATAATGAGTTACTAAGACCGGTGTCTGAAATTGGGGATAAGACTGTTTGGAACGCTTTGCGCAAGTTGGGTACATGAAAGCAACTAGTGACCTGAATGGCACTAGGACCAAAGGAATGGTAACTGATAATCAGCAGATCGTGAATCACTCGTTACTGCATTTAGCTCTAGTTGACCTAGTGGGAACTATGCTGGCTACTGGCCACAAGGTTGTACATTCGAGTTGCAGTTATATGTGTTACGGTAGAAACAAGCTGACAAAATGATCTCCGAAAGTGCTGCATGGCGGTAAATGTCTTGCGGTCAATAGGAAGGCTTCGGTGGTTTTAAGAACTCTTATCTCAGCAAATAGGAGGCTACAGATATGCACGTAAGGAAAACATCTAGTTAAGCATCAACCGCACATGTGTTAGTGGTAATGATTTCAGTTGTGAAACGGTAAATCGCAGGAGGCTCAAATTTATTCGATGAAACAAAGGTGATGGCTGTGTTTGAAATATGCGTACTGATAATCAATCAATTCTGATTAGTCTGAACTAATGACATTGTAAGCAAAATCGGAAACAAAGTACAGGAACTCGAATTTCGCAACAGCACCACACATCTAGTTAAAGTTGTGGCTAACAGATTTTGTTGTGCACTACTACCTGATCGCATAGTATGGTTTATTAGATTAAACGCCATTATGAGATGGCATACAATCAAAAAGTGTACCGAATCTACTGACACGTGATGACCAGTAAATGAGATTATAGAAAAAATAGTTGTGTACCGTGCCTCTTCGGAGAACGCGCATTCGCCACGAAGTGCTGGCACGTCGAATAATTCTGTACTATCGACATTTCGCTTCGAACTGGCAAACATACAGAATTCGATGCAGAACTGTTCTATAAACAATACGACACCAGGTGATAAAAACGAAGGAACGTACATGACAAACAACCAGGTTGAGAAAATTAATCTTTCGCGATTGGACGGATGTAATTGGCTACGACAAGCATTCACTTCTAACAGCTTTCATACAGTGACTCGCTATACAATTCTCAAAGCGGAACACGATACCAAACAAAACACAATGAAGAACACAAGAAACTAACGTTACAGAAAGACTAACCGAAAAAAAGTCTTGGCGGTTTCTGCATTTGCCAGACGTGCGTATACGCTGGCCGGTGTACACAGCCCAGACCACAGATGAGCCGATGAAGTATTCCATTTCTGACCTGTAGGCAACGACTTGGGTGCGTGCTCAGAAGCCTGCCGTGCGAATGCAGCAATGTAGGCTACGGCACCCTGTCGCAAACGTCTCATCGGATGTGCTGTGAGGGACAGACAGCGTGTCAGGAAGGCTACAGCAACCGGAGCGCTCAGAAGATGTCTGTTCAAAAGTTGCGTAATTGCTCGCAGACAAACCTCCACCACTGTTTCGTTCTGATCTACAAGGCCCTGCTCTAACAGAGGACGAACCACACTCACCGATTGGGCGCCGATCAAAGTTATTAACGGAACAATTCGTCGATAGAACGATGTACGAAGTCCATGGTCATCCTAAGATCGAAATGGAAAGATAGCAGGACTAGGTAACAGCACAATACAGTATGTCAATCACATTAAGCGTTGAGTGTGTAAAATCAGTTGATCTATTTTATCATCCATTTTTTACTTTGTGAGAAGTTGTCATACGTCATTTTAGCGGAAGATTGACTGGCTGACCGACTTAGGGCATTAACATTTATGAAGCCGTCCATATAGATACGGCTGGAGGAAACACATATATGAGTAGTTGGTATCTGGCAGTCAATTTAAACCTGACAGTTACGAGACACGAATCATGCCTTCTTATATACACTCTGCAATGCATCAGTATCCAATCAGTTAGGTCGTCGTTCGGCAGTCCCGTCACCATTTTCATCGAATTAAGGAAATTTCACTGGCCTTGGTGTGTGGACTGACATAAACAAAACCTTGGCGATCCACGGGAATGTAGAGGGTGAACATTACCATAGTTTGAATAGCATCTAGGACAATTGTACTGATAATTCAGATGAGACAGTACTCACTGTACACTTCCACAATATGGGTGAAGATACAGTTTGGTTTATGTGGGTGTGTTAACATTTGATCAGATGGAAACAACCAACAGGGCTTTTTTGAACGTATCTTCAGTGGTTTCAGCTACGACGGCTTATAGGAGATATGTTAAATTTTAATACTGTCTAGCCAGGATGATCGGGTATTTCAAGATGGTTGTATACCGGCTAACCAATACTGTCTTGTGATGATTTTTAAACTGACTCGCAATAATGACTTCTAACAGTGGCCCATTCGATCATTTAACTTTAACTGCATGTAAGTCTTTAAGATCACCTTGATCGGAAGATTCCCAGTATTAAAAAACTGCCGACGCCTTCGAATCCGAATCTGGCACTGTCAGTGGCATGGCATCAGAAAAACCAAAGGCAAATCGCGTGGCCTACTAAAAGCTTGCGAGAGGGCCCGCGCAGAAATCTTCAGTAGAGGTGGACCAGCTAGGCGGTAATAAAGAGAACGAAAGCAAGTTCCTTTTCACGCCACATTTATGCTAATGTGTCGCTTATATTTATGTCCAACAGTGCACGATGATTGCAAGTTGGTGACCAATCAGATGACAGAGTGGAACAAGAGGATACAATTGAAAAACGATTAGTCCGCAAAGTTCACACAGATAATTCACAACTAGATGTGAGTGCACGTGCGTAACAAAGCAGCGAGGGTCGTGAAATTTAACGTAAGGTCGAAGCCGGCTAACAGATGTTATTCAGACCTGTTAACTTTCTTCTAGCAAGTGCATGAACAAATACGCGTTTGCACACAGGCTTGAACTACCCTACCGGTGACGTTCTACTCATCACTAATGTGATGGATTTTTAATAACACTCCAGTGTTGTGGTTCGTAAAATGGAAGCGATGGTTGTTGAAAAACGGTTCCCTCTATAAAAAAGGCTACGGTTTCGTTATTGTAAATTAATGTCTCCAATTCCATTTTAATTTACTAACGTCTCCGATCAAGGATGAACAGAGAATTCATTCGGATACATGAAGTGAATAATTAAATCAAAATATGGCCATATACCCCATTTAGATCATCGACAAAGCAATCCTTCGGCTGTTTCGTAAAAGATACCTGAATTTGAAAGTTTCATCGACTAGTAATTTACTGAAAGTGAAGTAACACCGAATTAATTGTTTATCGAGTCAATTAAAGTGGCGTTTCTCAATCGGTCGGAAGTTGTGCTCTAGCTACTTTTTAATTCCCTACCATTCAGTCCCACCGGCTTCTGTTTGAACCTCTTTGATGCCAAGTTATTTCAAAACGACAAGTCTAACAGCCTCAAAAGAGCTCTTGCACAGAAAACTTGCTGACCATGATGTTGACTGCTACCTCACCCCATACATTAAAAGTATTCCGCTGATGGGGCGCATCTCAATCTGTAGAAAGGATAAACCTCTACTATGCAAATTAATTCAGGTGCTCCACGAATCACAATCCTTTGTCAGCTACCTTTCATGTCAAGTCAACGAAATTCTTTTTCTTTCTTATGCACTTCTTGCAAATAGGCTGATGACATCGTGCAGTTGGAGGCTTACATCCTAGTGTTAGTGTAACGTAAAGCAGCCCAATTAGTATTCACTTATCATTGGCCGAATGATAGCGTTAACAAACAAGGAACATATCATCGCCACTGCCGGTACTTGAACCACGGACATGCTGTTCATGAGGC